>JADRCD010224694.1:0-35699 GCA_019843815.1 Montemys delectorum | reverse complement strand
TATAGAGTGTACTATACCAGCCTTTTACATTATGGTGATAGAAGGACATGCCAGAGTAGCTGCTATTGGGACGGTTCCTCTTTATTGTGTGCTTATTAAAATACAAACATTAGGGTTCATCTACCTATATAACTTAAATGTCTCTCACTGTACAGGTCTGTAAGGATCAGAACCTTAAATGCCTATCACAGTAAGTTTAATTGGATGTGGTAATTCACACCTGTAATTCCAGTATTTAAGAGACCAAAGGAGAACTACGTGAGCTAGCCTGGACTACATAGTAAGTTTCAGGCTAGCTTGGGGCTACAGAGTAAGATCCTATTTCACAATAATACATTTTAACAAAAAATATATATATAAGAAACATATATATATTTAAGAAATATATATAAGAAATATATTAAGAAATATATATATTTAAGAAAGAAATATATATAAGAAACAATAATATATTTTAAGAAAGAATTATATATAAAGTTATCAGTCCAGAACAGAACAGTAGAACAGCCCTAGCCAATGGCATTCAATTAAGATTGCCTTAAATATTCAGTTGAAAAAAAAATATTCAGTTGAACTTATCATGAACATGTAATATTCAGAAAGATTTTTCACTACCAGGTTAATGTACCTGTGATGAATTTTAAATTTTTATATTAGAAACTTCTCTTTACTTCCCATTAATCCATTTTTTTCAGACTATGAAGCAAGTTGAATAGTCATTACATGCAAGTATACACACACTTCTGTGTTAACTCTGGTTAGGCGCTGCTGTCCTTCCCTCAGTTCTGCAGTCAGTCACTCCCATCACCCTAGATATATCTGACATCTGTGTGGTCTTTCTTGATCCAGTCACCACAGTTTGTGCCCTAACCCATGTCTTAGCACTTGGTACATGTCTTCGCCATATGAATTATAATGATCTCACAGTAAGTAATCTTTGGAACATTCAGCAAAGCACAAGAACCTCTAGCACATACTCTCTGACTTGGTAGTTACTTACTAAATATATACAGAATTAAAAATAATCATATTTTACATGCTAATCTTCATGTTTACTTATACAACCAAATATCCTAGAGTATCTCTAAAGATTATTTAAGTTAGTGAATTCCTAACTGAGTTCCTTATTAATGCATTTAATTGTTAGTTTCCTCTATAAGAACAACTGCTTACATCTTACAGTTATTTTGGATTTTATTTTTGTTTCAATTAGACTAGGGTTTAGGTTAGAAGATATATTCAATTTAAATATCATGTAGCCCACAAGGATTAAGTCCTTTGCTGAAATATTTTAAAACTGCTAGTTACTCAATTGTTCAAATTTTAAATTCTTGGGTGTATGGTTACAGTCAATGTTTGATGTGAGGTCCTAGGATTGAGTTCCATAAACGGCAAAATACAAATAAAAATAAAATTCTAGTAAAGGAGTAACAATTTTTGAGTATAATAATTTAAATAAATGAAACACCCTTTCATCTTTCCACTAAGATATAGTTTAATATAAATTAATGCTCATCAGTAAAACTTTCAACTTAACAGTTGGAGAACTGCTCAAGAATACAGGAGTTTGGCTAGTAGTTATCAGGTCCAAGATTCATTACATATGACTACAAAATGAACTAGCAAACAAAGAAAAAGCAATTACACAGTGCTAACAATTTTGGCAATAGTAAATAGGCATGTAAATATGAAGCTTGGTTGTTTCAACATCATTCCTTTTCTAACATCATTGCTTAGAATGAGATAATTAAATCAACCATCACCAAAAAGTACCATTTGGATATAGTAGAAAAAAATTTCGTGTTGAGCGTGTACATCTCACCAACAACTTAAAAACTGTAAGCTTCTTTTCTCTCTACAAACAGGAATATCATCCTCAACTTTTCAATTGAGGTTGTGGACAATTTGAGAACTGAGATAAACAATGAAGGCCTTGGTAAACATGACTAGTGTTACATAAACATAAAGCATTATTATCACATCATACAGACGTAAAACTTACCAGAAAAGGGATTTTTGCCAATGATTAAGATATTTGGCAATGGCATCATAATCAACTGCTGCAAAGTCTCCTGTAAAATGATATTCAGAAGTCAGTGACTGCACGGGTGATGCTGACTGGGCACCCACTCACCAAGTCGTAGCTCAGGACTGCACACTCTTCTGTGGGTGTGCTACAGTAGAAGCAAATGCACAGGGAGTCTCTTTTGCATTTTTAATAAATTAAATTTCTAAGTTATAATGGACTTAAGGGATCAAGCATAAAAGATCACATCTGTAACCTTGACATCTGTTAAGCTGAGAAAGGACTTTTTTGTTTTTTGTTTTTTAAGAAGTTTTGAGGCCAATCTGGGTTAAATATTGAGTCTGAGACAGCCTCAGTTATGGAGTGAAACTCTATCTCTCTATATATGTAAATAACTTAAAAGTAAAAGAAGATCCTTCTATTTATTTTGAGTTTTAGATATTTTTACATTGAAGCAAATTGAATACTATCATAGTAAGTTTTAAAAAGGATTTTAAAACAATCACTATTTTGTCTAGATCATACTTCATAAAAATAACCTTACCTCTGAATAAAGAACTTTTAAATTCACCCTGATAAAGAAAGATAGGGAGTTTTGTCTTATAGACTTTAAATGAAAAGACCTTATTTTTTAGTAACATGAGTCAATATTGATGAATCGGAAACACTATTCTACTAACTTGCCACATGACATTCTGTACCAACTTCTATCCAATTTTCTTCTCAGTAATTCATCCCTTCCATTCTACTGTTTCCCAATTCTCCTAAGTCACTCTTCCCATAATGAAAAGGCAGCCTCATACCACAGTCTCATCAGTGACCTTCTTGACCTTTACTCCATGAGTCCAGTTACATTTCAAATTATACAACTGACAAATGTAATATCATGTAAAATGTACTTAACATAGAATGTGAATGTTTAATGTAGTGTCTCCTGCTACAGTGGACTCTGAATTCCTACCATTAAGTTTATAAAAACTTTTGTTGAAGATGATAGAATGTGAAACAAAAGTACAAAATCATTAAATTGTAGAAGACTTTATCTTGAAATTAATATGAAAATTTAGTTCTTAATTTTAAAGTGTTAATTTTAAGTTAACTCTGATAATAATAATATGAAATAATAAGCTGGTTAAAAATTACATAAAGTTTTTGGAAAGAAAATTACTTCAATTTCTAGTTGGTTACCTTACGGCTTCCATAGGGTATTTTGGGTCTTAGTTTTTGTTGTGTTTGTTTGTTTGTTTGTTTTTGTTTTTTGAGACAGGGTTTCTCTGTGTATCCCTGGCTGTGTGGGAACTTACTCTGTAGACCAGGCTGGCCTCGAACTCAGAAATCCACCTGCCTCTGCCTCCCAAGTGCTGGGATTAAAGGCATGCGCCACCACTGCCCGGCTCTTAGTTTTATTTTTATAAAATGCCCACCTATTTCTCTAATATAGTATTTTAAAACATCTACAACATAAGCTGTGCTGGTGGCATATGCTTGCAACCCCAAGACTTGAGGTTAGAGGACTGCTGTAAGTTGAAGGCCAACGTGGTCTACACAAGAGAGTTCCAAGTTTAGTGGTATATACCTTTAACCAAGGAGTCGGCAGAGGCAGATAGAGCTCTGAGTTCTGTAGACTGCATGGTCTATATAGTGAATTTCAGGACAGCCAATGTTAGGTATAAACTGAGTCTATCTCTATATTATATCTACCTACCTACCTACCTACCTACCTACCTACCTACTTACCTACTTACCTACCTACTTACCTACTTACCTACTTACCTACCTACCTACCTACCTACCTACCTACTTACCTACCTACTTACCTACTTACCTACCTACCTACCTACTTACCTACCTACCTACCTACCTACCTACCTACCTACCTACCTACCTACTTACCTACCTACTTACCTACCTACCTACCTACTTACCTACCTACTTACCTACCTACCTACCTACCTACTTACCTACCTACCTATCCATCTATCTAGGAGGTAAAGAGCTTAACAATTTACTGCCATGATTAAAGCTTTATTGCATTATTACAAGGCCCCTAGAATTTCATCTAGCTCTAAAGAAAATTATGATCGAAGAAATGGGAACAAGAATATGGAAACAAGGGCTGGAGAGATGGCTCAGTAGTTAAGAGCACTGGCTATTAACTACTGAGTTCAATTCCCAGCAACCACATGGTGGCTCACAACCATCTATAATAGGATCTGATGCCTTTAGTAGTATACATACATACATACATACATACATACATACATACATACATTGGTTTTCTTTAAAAAAGAATATGGAAATGAACACAAAATAAACTTGACTTTAATAAGGATCATAAAACAGGGCAAGAATAAGATGTACACAGAAAACAGATTTAAAACAGGTGATAAAACACACCTATAAAATTTATGAAAAAGTAAAAACAGTAATACACTTGAAAGAGAAACTTTTTAGAAAACTGGGGCATTTGTTCGACAAATACTGAATGCTCATTATTTGTCATTTATTATTCTAAGCAATGTACAGCAGCTAGCAGTATTTGCTCTGAGGGATATTACATTTTAGTAAGAGTAAACAGAAAATAAATGAACAAGTGCTTTAGGTCATAAGGACTAAAGATAAAAGTACATCAGAAGGGGCTGGAGAGATATTGCAGAGACTGAGAGAATGTGCTGTTAATTCAGAGGATCTGAATCTGGATCCCAATACCACATCAGGTACCTCATAACCACCTCTAACTATGGCTCCAAGGGTCATCCTATTCTGGGTGCACACATATACACATAATAAAAATTTAGACATAGGGCTGGCAAGATGGCTCAGCAGGTAAGAGCACTGACTGCTCTTCTGAAGGTCCTGAGTTCAGATTCCAGCAACCACATGGTGGCTCACAACCACCCATAATGAGATCTGATGCCCTCTTCTGGTGCGTCTGAGGACAGCTACAGTATATTATGCTGGAGTGGGGCTGGAAAGAGAGGGTCCAGAGCGAGCGGGGCGTCCTGAGTTCAATTCCGAGCAGTCACATGATGGTTCATGGCCATCTGTACAGCTACAGTGTACTTATACACATAAAATAAATAAATAATCTTTTTTAAAAATTTTAAATATAAAACAAAAAGCATATATGAAGAGTATTAGTAAATGTGATACTGTTGAAAATTTGTAAAGACATGCAAGTACTAAAATATAGAAAATCTGAGCATTTCCAAGGATATTAAAAGCAAAGTTTCACCAAGAAAAAAAATTCAGTTCTAGCACGAAGACAATCCAAAAGACTTAGAGAACTACGAAAATTTGAAAAAGAACTAGAAAGCATTATAGTAATTTAAAAAACACTGTATATATCTTGAAGGATAAACAGACTGGGATCCTACACCTCTAATTCTTCTGCCTTTATTAAAGAATTTCAGTATATTACTTAATTTTATAGCTTGACTTTCCATGATGTACATGATTCTCAGAAATAATTTACTTCCTGATGAATGCAGGTGAGTTTGGGAACAGGTGAGAATATACATAGACAAGATTCATAAAACAGAACCAGCATATCCAACTGGATCTGAGATGGTACCTGACAAGGATCTTCAATGGAATTATAACTCCTCAGGTGGTAGTTTAGCCAGAGATATTAATAACCTAACTCCTGGCTGGTCCAGTAAATTTTGAAAAATTCCAAGAGGTCATCCAGGATAAATAAGAAAACCTGTCTCAATTTTTAGAGCACCTTACAAAGTCCCTATTACGATATACAAATTTAGAACCTGAAAACCCAGAAGGTGAGCAACTCCTGATGGCCTACTTCTTTACCCAGAGGTACCCCGTCACCCCTATACTAGCAGTTAAAACCAAACTTAGATGTTTGGAGAGGGAATCCCCCAATTCCACAGGCAGAAGTTTTGGTGCTAGCCTTCAAAATGTACAATCAGAGAGATGAAAGGCCCACAGACAAAATAACATTTGCAGCAAAGGCTGTGCAACCAGCCCCCGTCACTGCCTGGGCTTCCTGGGCTTCTTGGGCTAAGGCTCAGGAACCACCAAGTTCCTGCTACAAATGTGGTCAACGAGGTCATTGGGCAAGAGCTTTCCCTAACCCTCTCAAGCCAAAAGCCCCTAGATGCCATCAGGAGGGACACTGGGCTATCTATTGCCCTCATGCCACTCAGAACAGAGGGACTTCACTCCCAGGTCATTCTCCAGCAGATCTCCTAGGCTTGGCTATGGCTGACTAAAGAGTCAGCTCCTTTGACCCCAACTACTTTCATCAACAGCAGGGAGTTCCAGGTAGTCATCATGGAATCTGGGTGGCTTATCTCCTTCCTCTTGGACACTAGGGCCACTTACTCAGTCCTGATGGAGAAGGACCCACCTCTCCTTCTCGTTCCTCTATTATGGGGGCAGGAGGAAAACCTTACCTTCCTCACCAAACCCCACTTAGTTGCACTTTTAGGGATGTTTCTCTCACCCATTCCTTTTTGGTAGTGACAATGTGTGCTGTTCCCTTATTGGGAAGGGATCATCTAGCTAAGTTGGGAGCCTTTATTTTCTTTGCCACTCCTGCCCCCCATTTGCCTAAACCCAAGTTCACCAGCAGTTCCTTTCCTCCTCCTCCTAGCCTATCAACCTACTAACTCTAACATGTTGTTTCCTTTGCCAGCTTCTCAAGTAGACCCCCGAGTCTTGGAGTCCAGAACCCCTCTATTACTAAACATCATTCTCCTGTTGTCATCCAATTACTGGACTCTACCAAGTACATCACCCAAGCTCAATACCCTCTCACTCTCCAGAGCCTCAGGAGACTTAAGCCTATCATCTTTGACCTCTTAAGGAAAAAACTCCTCCCCATTTAACACCCCTAACTAGCAGTTAAGAAACCTAATGGAACCTATTGCCTAGTTCAAGATCTCAGGTGCGTTAATTGTGCAGTGGTTCCTCTCCATCCTGTTGTGGCTAACCCTTATACACTTCTTTCTGCTATCCCCTTGGGGATTTCTCATTCTCCGTCCTAGATCTCAAGGATGTGTTCTTCACACATGCTCCACCATGTCCATAGCAGCCATGTTTATAATAGCCAGAAGCTGGAAACAACCCAGATGTCCCTCAACAGAAGAATGGATACAAAAAATGTATCCATTTACACAATGGAATACTAGTCAGCTATTAAAAACAATGACTTCATGAAATTGACAGCCAAGTGGATGGATCTAGAAAATATCATCCTGAGTGAGGTGACTCAGTCACGAAAGACCACACATGGTATGTACTCACTGATAAGTGGGTATTAGGCATAGAGTGTGGAATACCCACGATACAACTCACAGACCACATGAAGCTCAAGAGGAAGGAAGACTAAAGAGTGGATGCTTCAGTTCTACTCAGAAGGGGAAACAAAATAATCAAGGGCAGTGGAAGGTGGGAGGGACTTGGGAGGAAGAGAAGAGGAGGAGGGAAAAAAGAGGGGCAGAATCAGGTATGGGAGGATGGAGATGCTCATAGCCAACCATCAGACTGAGCACAGGGACCCCAATGGAAGAGTCAGGGGAAGGACTGAAGGAGCTGAAGAGGACTTATCTGGCATCAATGCAAGGGGAAGCTCTTGGTCCCGTGAAGGCTTGATGCCCCAGTGTAGAGGAATACTAAAGTGGTGAGGCGGGAGTGAGTAGGTGGGTGTGGGAGCACCCTCATAGAATCAGGGTAAGGGGGGATGGCATAGGGGGTTTGCAGAGGTAAAACCCAGAAAGGCTATAACATCTGAAATGTAAATAAATAAAAAGAAAAGAAAAAAATCCTTCTAATCAAGAAAGAACAATCTCTGGTCTAGGTAGAGACAGATAGAGAAGCAAGTTCACCCGAAGCCACATTGAAGAAATAGGCAGAAAAACTAAACCTCAGGGCTGGTAAGATGGTTAGCAGGGAAGAGCACCAACTGCTCTTCCAAAGTTCCTGAGTTCAAATCCCAGCAACCACATGGTGGCTCACAACCACCTGTAATGAGATCTGACTCCCTCTTCTGATGCGTCTAAAGACAGCTACAGTGTACTTATTTATAATAATAAATAAATCTTTGGGCCAGAGTTAACAGGGATTGAGTGAGTGGGGCTGAACGGAACGAGTAATGGTCCGAAAAGTCAATTCCCAACAATCGGATGAAGGCCCACAACTATCTGTACAGCTACAGTGTGTACTTATATACATAAAATAAATAAACAAATCTTCCATGTCATCTTTCTTTGTTCTAAGTATGTTCTCCCTAACACTTCAGGCTTCAGGTTTTTTTACAGCAGCCACATGCATACTTTCCACTGTGTACCTGACTTGTACGTCTTTTCCTTCTCTCCATTAGTGTCTGCCCTTGAGTATATTGCACTTTACTGGAGCTTCCATTTGAGTCCATTCTTACTTAAGCTATTTTTATTAGTGAGATTAAGAAACCCATGAGTTCTTGAGACTTTAATTTTCCTGGTCAACATGATGAGACACAACAAAATATCTTGTAAAACTTCCAGACTTATTCTAAGAAAGTAGTATTATTTTAAAACCCAAACCAGATATGAAAACAAGGAAAAAAGAAAATGATAGAAATTTCAAGTTAAGATGGCAGAGTCTAGGCCAGGCAGTGGTAGTGCTCGTCTCTAATGCCAGTACTCAGGAAGCAGAGACAGGAGGATCTATATGAATTTGAGACCAGCCTGGTCTAGAGAATGAATTCCAGGACAGCCACTGATACACAGAGAAAAAAAAAGATGGCAGAGTTTTAGAAGGATTCAAGGTAACAAAAAGGTTTATCCTGGAAAATGAACAACAATAAAGTGGTGGATTTAAAAAAACAAAAACAGCTAAAAATCACACGAAACAGAAAAGCTATGGCTTGTTTGTTGTTGTTGTTGTTTGTTTGTTTGTTTGTTTTAAATCAGGGCTCCAGCCCTCTCTCTCAGGGAGGAAAAGGCCAAAATTAAATCTAAATGGCAGCCAGGCAGCAGTGGCAGTCCTGGCCCAGCTTTCCTAAATCTAGCAGGAAGAACTCCTGTGTCAGCAATTTTGTCTGCACAGTGACCCAGTACAGGAGAAAAAAAATCTACTTTGTCACTCCCTATTGTTATCTAGGGCCACTAGCTACTTGTGTATACTACTTAATTTTGGTAGAATTGTGACAATTCCAGTAACTACAGTTAATGGTTTCTAGAAGTAAACTAACTTGTTTCTCTAGAGTCTTCACTGTCTTGACCTGTGGACCCAAGCAATGGCCAGTCAGCAAAGATGTTTATCCATCAGCTCACCTTCTTTGGCTGACTACTTATTAGTTACTCTTAGCAATGTACAATCACAGGCTAAAAAAAGGGAAAATTTTTAACCTCCTTCTCTGCCTTCCCCTACAATCCACATTTCTGGCCCAAAGCTAGCCTAGGTTGAAAGTGGCTAACACAGGCTGATTATTAGAGGCCCCTCTTTTCCCAATTCCCAAAATAAAGGTTGTATTGTCAACAATGTACACATCCTTTGTCTATCTTTCCTTCTCTTTGACTTTTCACCTATATCTCAAAGTGCTATTACCAGGTGCCATTTTGAAAGGAGGCCTATTGTTTGAGACTGCTACTCTGAGGCCCTCAAAACAAAGAACCATCACAACTACAGGAGCCTGAAGACACCCCTACCATTATTATGTCTAGGTGAGGGGAGGTCACGAGAGGTATTATGTGTGAAATGGATAGTTGGACTTGGTGAGAATTTTCAGCAGCAGTGGATTTAGGCTATGAAAACCAGAAGCACTGGTGGCTTTGCACCCTGTGATAAGCATTAAGTTCCATAACCTGAAGGTAACAAAAAAACTAATTCCTGCAAGTGTGTGGCCACTTACTTAATCTTCCTTGCCACATGTGGTTTGCTGCCAGGCAGCACTGGGAGCTCTGGGTTTAGATGAAGTAGCCCACTACTTCATTTGTATTTACTTTAGCTTTCTCACAGCATTTTACTACTTCTCCTGGTTTACGTGGGACTAGAGAAGTTAATCCAGTGCCTGTGAAGGCACTAATACTGCACACAGAGGAATAAGAACTCTCAGTTTTCACTACCCACTGAAACTGAGGGACATTTTAAGCTTTGATAAAAGCAAATCTTGAGTACAAAATGAAGGGAGACATTCTCGAGCAAGAAAAAACCTGGGAGGCTATAGTCCACAAAGTTCAGTGCAGAAAAACTTGTAAATACAGCAAGGAATGACAACTGAACTCTAGCTAGAACTGCAGGAACTACAATTCTTCATCATTTCTTTTAACTTTTTGGTATGCTTTTCAACATGTGTCTATTAATCTTAGAATTATTTTAACTGCTTATATTGTTTTTAAAAATATTTATGGTTGCTGGCCAGTGGTGGTGCATGCCTTTAATCCTAGCACTTAGGAGGCAGAGGCAGATGGATTTCTGAGTTCGAGGCCAGCCTGGTCTACAGAGTGCGCTCCAGGACAGCCAGGGCTACACAGAGAAACCTTGTCTTGAAAAAACAAAAAACAAACAAACAAACAAAAATATATTTATGGTTTTATTTTTAATCATCTTCTTAGCTTTACTTAATTTATTTTTTCTATTATATGGCTTCTTTTAATCTCTTCATCTTAAAAAATGTTTTTATGTTTAAAGTAAAGAAGTAAAAAGAAAAAAGAAAAATGTTTTTATTTTTGTTACTGTCTCCCCTTCCTTCATTTATCCTTTCCTGACAGAATCCTTTAGTTTACACATTTACTACTGCTTTTATCCTAGTTTTAAATTTAACAACTAATGTGAATTTTCCTCTTTTCTTGCTACATCATTTATCATTTTTACTTTTGTGTATAGGCATTGTCTTGGTGTGTTTACAGTTATGGTGGTTTTTCTCCTCTCTGGGAGTCAAAAGATTTTGAGCCCATCAGAGAAAGTTTCTACCTAAGAAGAATCCCAAATAATGAAATATCAACCCTGACAAATGTACAAATTACAAACTGGAAGCAAAGTATGAAAAAAACAACAAGATTCCTCCTATAAAAGCTCACACTCAGTGGACAGGTGTAGTGTCGTCTTTAATCACAACACTCCAAAGGATAGGCAGAGGACTCTGAGTTCTAGGCTAGCCTGATCTACATAGTGAGCTTCAGACCAATCTACATAGTGAGACCCTACCTAAAATTTTTTTAAAAAGTTCACAATCAATTCACTGAATGAACTGAAAGATAAAAGAAAATGTAAAATGTAAATAAACACAACAGTTTGGTTTAAAAACAATCAATAGGGCTGAAGAGATGGCTCAGAGGTTAAGAGCACTGACTGTTCTTCCAAAGGTCCTAAGTTAAATTCCCAGCAACCACATGGTGGCTCACAACCATCTGTAATGAGATCTGACTCCCTCTTCTGGAGTGTCTGAAGATAGCTACAGTGTACTTACATATAATACATAAATAAATCTTAAAAAAAAAAAAACAATCAATAACCTCAAAGAGAATTACAACAAGCAGATGAGAAAACTAAGGAAGTACACTCAAGGCCTAGGCAACACAGTCTGCACACAGATGGGAAATCGACCAGGGAAACAGATAACACAGAAGGCAAGCAACAAAAATGAATCCAGAAAAGCAGAAATGTGAAAAAAAATCAATGCATTTAAAAATCAATAATAACATCAAAAACTACCACAGTGGATGGCAGTATCAAATAAAACAAAGTCCATCAATAAAAAGAAATATTACATTCACATACCAAAAAAACCCAAAAAAACAAAGAACAATACCAAAACTATCAGGAAATTTAGGCCACAACCAAGAAACTGAACTCCACTGAGTACATAAAAAGATGTCTATTACAACGAAATCCAATGTCTAAAAATTGTTCTTATTTTGGGCTTGTACCACAGTAAGAGCTAAGATTTTAAACTCTACTAAATACAAAACAAACAAGAAAACTTTATATATTTATGTTCATTTAGGAAAATACCAATAGTGATGTATTATTTTGAAGTATATAGTTAATATGTTTGGAGTTATTAAAATTTATATTGAGAAAAATGTATTTTCACTATTGCTGTAGACGAGCATCTACATAAGACTGTTAAATTGATTGTTGCTTCATATCAAACAACTTTTATAACTTTTATAACTTTTGAATTGTTTTAATATTTTTTAAATTTTAAGGAATATGACAAAAAAGATATTGTAGGTATTGAAGGGGGGGTCTCTGGGAGGAGGGGGGGTCTCTGGGAGGAGTGGGGGTACAAAAAGGAAACAAGAATGTGATTTAATTCTATTTACTTAAAATATGTTTTTAAATGTTAACAAATTCAGATAAATTGAAATCATGTAACTTTTCTCATCATAATGCAATAAAAGTTTAAAAAAAAAAGATGTCAAAACACAAACTTAAGGCTCAGAAAACAATTTATAGAGATAACCAGAAAATTTCACAAATCTAAAACAAACATACGAATATCCATGTACAGGATCCATTAAGAACCCTCAACAGATCAACAGACATGACCACAAAAGAAATTCTCCATGATGTTAAAATGCTAAAACCACAAAATGAAACAATTTTAACAGCTGCAAGAAAAAATGCCAACTGACTTACAAAGAAAAACTCATCAGAATAACAGCAGGCCTCTCAGTGAAAAGCCTAGCCAGGCAAGTACACAACAACACATTCCAAGCACCCAGAGTAAACAACCACCACTCAACATGACTATATCCAACAGACTTCTCTTTTAAAATTAAAAGGCTGAAGATATAGCAGAGTGATACAGCACTTGGTCCTGGGTTCAATACACAGTTATCAATATGCGATATGGGCACACAAAAATAGCTTATTATATTAAGAAAAATCCTACTCTTCTCTATCTACAAAAAGGACCAAAAGTGGAAAGATGGAATTAAGTGAAAACTGAGTCAATTAAGAATAGCCATATGAGTTAGAAAAAGGACTGAAGGAGCTGAAGGGGTTTGCAACCCCACATGAAGAACAACAATATCAACCAACCAGAGCTCCCAGGGTCTAAACCACCAACCAAGGAGTACACATGGAGGGACCCATGGCTCCAGCCACATATGTAGCAGAGGATGGTCTTGTTGGGTATCAATGGGAGAAGAGGCCCTTGGTCCCGTGAAGGCTTGATGCCGCAATGTAGGGGAATTCAAGGGCGGGGAGGTGGGAGTGGGTGGAGGTACACCGTCACAGAAGTGGGGGTGGTGGGGTGGTGGATGGAATAGGTGGTTTCTTAGTGGGGGATTGGGAAAGAGGATAACATTTGAAATGTAAATAAAGAAAACATCCAATAAAAATTTTAAAAAAAGAATAGTAATATGTAATTTTGACAAACTTGATATCAAGCAAAAAGCAATCAGAAGAGAACACAAACATCACTATAACAAAAGAAACAAAGAATATATAATTGTAAGTTAAGTAGGCTAATATTTATGCAAGTTATCAACAAATTAATTTTAAATATAAATATGGACATTGTTATTAAAATATTTTTTTAAAATATTATTTTAAAAAGAAAAGGCCACTTACCTGATAATAAAATTTTATCTGTTTAACTAAAATGGACAGATTGTGAATTCTAAGTGAAGCATCATTGTTGACTTTTTTATTTACTCGTTGACTCTCCGACTTAGGATTACTGAAAGAAATTTAGAAGAAAGAAAAGCTTCTTAATTATACAGAAACACAATTAAATATAACAGTTTCTTTTAAAGATTATGTAGTCATTTGTGCTAATGAGTAATACATAACAACAAATTACTACTTTCTTATATATTCTGTGCTTCTAACTAATATTGATACATCCAATATGCCTTAATTGTTAGAAATATATATCTGAAGCCAAAATATTAACTGTTTTTCTGTTACTTTTTATTCCTGGAAGAAATAGCCTCCTAATTCCATCCTCTCAAAACAAATCCACTTAAACAAAGAAGTCAAAATACAGTTTATTAACCCAAGTGGCTGTTTATCCTCATTCAGCAATGTGGATTCTATTTCTTTAGGAAATAACCCAGAAAAACTTTCTAAAAATGAATGAAGTAGATAACAGAAGTTAGAACCTTTGTCTTGTATAAGTTTTTTGAATTGCTTAAAACAAAATAATACATATTTTAAAGAAAAATTATAGTAGAAAAGCAGAGTTAAAAAGAGTTAAAAATGAGAAACTGAAAAGTGGGACTAGGACGGGAGAGATGGCTCAGTAGTTAGGAGCACTGGCTGTTCTTCCAGAGAACCAGGATTTGATTCCCAACACCCAGTGGTAGCTCACAACTGTCTGTAATTCCAGTCTCAGAGATGCCCACTTCTGGCCTCTGCCAAGCACCAGCACACACATGGTACCCATACATGTAAAAAAAAAAAAAAAAAAATGGCTCTGTTAGAGTAGAAGATTATGGCCAGAACAGAAGCTGTAAGCTAGTTTACTGGGCAAGTAAGACAACCTCAAGAAAGATATTGATCACCCACTGAAGGGTGGAGTCTAAATACTATAAGGTTTTTGGGACAAAATATAATGGTCCTAATAACCCATCATACAATAAAAAATTACTAAATACAACAAAAAGAAAAGCGATCCATGACCTGGAAAAAAATGGAAACAGTCAAAAAACACACTTAGAAACGAGAAAATGAGAAATAACAGACAGGATTTTAAAATAGCTATTAGAAGCCTTGGAGTGTAGTAGCAAAGTTATAGAGTACTTGGTGACCATGCTGAGGTCTAATAGTCAACACCAATAGCACACATGAAGGGGGAGGATAAAAATAAATATAATAAAACTATCACTAAAAAAAAAAAAACCCATAAGCCTAGACCCATGCCCACTACAATGGGTGAATGTATGATGAAGAGATGGGAAAGATGGAGAACATGGTAGAAAGATGGGAAAGAAAGCAAAGCCTAGAGGTTTGTGCACTGTGGAGAAAAATGGAATTGGAGGCAATGATGGTAAGGAACAGGTGAATATAAGGAACCTGTGCAACTGGGGTCTCTGCTGATGTCTGTGGCCTGTGTTACCATTGATCTATTTAGATGTCAACAGTCCAGGCTGCTGCCTGAGCCCCGTGCTGATATCCAGGGGCCACACTGATGCCAGGGGCCAAACTGATCTCAGTGACCTGTGCTGACACCTGAGACCATGGTTAGCATCCTGGTCTGGGCTGATGTTAAGGACCATGTCTGGGTCTGTGGTCCTATGGTAGCAGGGATCTGTGTCAATGTTTATGCCCTGGGCTGCCACCTGAGACCATGTGGATGTCTGAGTACTGTGATGAGCTGGCCTTGCCCCTCATTGGCCAGCTGCTGGAGGGCATGAAGGGGCTGGTCCTGCAGAACCAAAGACTAAGAAACACAACAAAATCAAGAACATGAAAGGAATGAATATAAAACTTTTAATAACTCTGAGTAACAAGACTCAACTTCCACATCTAAAGACATAAACTTGCATATTGGGCCAGAAAACATGACTCTCTGTATCACCTCCAAGAAAAATGCCTCACCACCAAAATTGGATACCACCTGTACTGGCTGGTTTTGTGTGCCAACTTGACACAAGCTGGAGTTATCACAGAGAAGGGAGCTTCAGTTGGGGAAATGCTTCCATGAGATCCAGCTGTGGGCATTTTCTCAATTAGTGATCAAGGGGGAAGGGCCCCTTGTGGGTGGTGCCATCCCTGGGCTGGAACTCTTGGGTTCTATAAGAGAGCAGGCTGAGCAAGCCAGGGGAAGCAAGCCAGTGAGGAACATCCCTCCATGGCCTCTGCATCAGCTCCTGCTTCCTGACCTGCTTGAGTTCCAGTCCTGACTTCCTCTGGTGATAACAGCAATGTGGAAGTAAGCTGAATAAACCCTTTCCTCCTCAACTTGCTTCTTGGTCATGATGTTTGTTCAGGAATAGAAACCCTGACTAAGACACCACCTTAAGATGAAAGATGAACAAAGATATTCAAACTAAATGGAATCAGGAAATGAGCAGGAGTCTCTATTTGATATATGACAAAATAGAACAACACAGATTAGAAGTGATAGAGATCACTTCATAATGATTAAGGAAAACAATCTATCATTCAAAACATACATACAAAACACAGGTATACCCAATTTCATGAAACAAAACTAGATTTAAAACCACAGATTAACTCTAAGACAGTACTAGTAGGTGACTTCCATACCCTACCCTCAACAAGACAAGTTATCCAAGCAAAAATGGAATAAAGAAGTTAAATAATGGAGTTAAACAATACTATAGATTAAATACAGTTAACACATATATATAAAACATTCAATTCAAATACTGCAGAACAGACATTTTTGTCAGCAATCCATGGAGCTCTAAAGTTGATCACATACTAGGACATAACTCTGTCTCAATATGTAGGATAATAAAGTAATTTCATGTATTTTGTCTCACTAAAAGACTATAAAGCTAGACATCAACAGTGGGGAAAACCACAGACGAGGCAGTCTGAAGAGAGAATTCACAGCTCCAAGGGTCCAGATCACAAAAATCAGAAAAAAATCCCAAATAAATAAATATTTTCAAGGCTTTGAAAAAAATAAAGAAAAACCAAACTCAAAACTAGTAGACAAAATAAGATCAAGATAGAAATCAATACAAAATAAAAGTAATAAAGAAAAATGTTTATTTAAAAAGATTTATTTATTTTATGTATATGAGTACACATTGTAGCTGTACAGATAGTTGTAAGCATTCATCTGGTTGTTGGGAATTGAATTTAGGACCCCTGCTCCCTCTAGTCCACCCCGCTCACTCTCTCTGCTCACTCAAGTAAACCCAGCTCACTCAGTTTTTAAAAGAAAACAATGGCTTCCGGTTTCCATCTGTGCCAGGAACTGACCCTGTGCCATAGCTATCCATACCCAAATACTGCCAGGAGAGAGCTAGTCTTCCAGGAGTACTGACACACAGGCTTACAGGAGGGACAAGTCACAGTCAGACACAGCAAGACCAGCTAACACCACAGATAACCAGATGATGAAAGGCAAGGGCAAGAACATAAGCAACAGGAACTGGCATTACCAGTTCTCACACCACAGCAAGCCATGGATACCCCAACACACCAGAAAAGCAAGACTCTGATTTAAAATCACATCTCATGATGATGATAGAGGACTTTAAGAAGAACATAAATAACTGCCTTAAAGAAACACAGGCAAACACAGGTAGAGGTAGAAGACCTTAAGGAGGAAACACTAAAATCCCTTAAAGAATTGCAGGAAAACACAACCAAACAGGTGAAGGAATTGAACAAAACCATCCAGGATCTAAAAATGGAAATAGAAACAATAAAGAAATCACAAAGGGAGACACCTGGAGATATAAAACCTAGGAAAGAGATCAAGAGTCATAGATGCAACCATCACCAACAGAATACAAGAGATAAAAGAAGAGAATCTCCTGTGCAGAAGATACCATAGAAAACATTGACACAACAGTCAAAGAAAATGCAAAAAGCTCCTAACCCAAAACATCCAGGAAATTCAGGACACAATGAGAAGACCAAACCTAAGGATAATAGGTATAGAAGAGAGTGAAGATTCTCAACTTAAAGGGCCAATAAATAGCTTCAACAAAATTATAGAAGAAAACTTCCCTAACCTAAAGAAAGAGATGCCCATGAACATACAAGAAGCCTACAGAACTCCAAATAGATTGAACCAGAAAAGAAATTCCACCCATCACATAATAATCAGAACATCAAATGCACAAAACAAAGAAAGAATGTTAAAAGCAGTAAGGGAAAATGGTCAAGTAACATATAAAGGCAGGCCTATCAGAATCACACCAGACTTCTCACCAGAGACTATGAAAGCTAGAAGATCTTGGGCAGATATCATATAGACCCAAAGACAACACAAGTGTAGCCCAGTCTACTATTCCCAGCAAAACTCTCAATTAACATAGATGGAAAAACCAAGATATTCCATGACAAAATGAAATTTACACAATATCTCTCCACAAATCCAGCTGTACAAAGGATAACAGATGGAAAACTCCAACACAAGGAGGGAAACTACACCCTAAAAAAGGCAAGAAAGTAATCTTCTTTCAACAAACTATCTATCTTTCAAAATCTATCTTTCAAAAGAAGATAGCCACACAAACATAATTTCACCTCTAACAACAAAAATAACAGGAAGCAACAATCACTATTCCTTAATATCGCTTAATATCAATGGACTCAATTCCCCAATTAAAAAGACATAGAATAATAGACTGGATACTCCAGAGAACCAAATAACCCTATCAAAAAATAGGGAACAGAGCTAAACAGATAATTCTTGACTGAGGAAACTTGGATGACAGAGAAGCACCCAAAGAAATGTTCAACATCCTTAGTCATCAGGAAATGCAAATCAAAATGACCCTGAGATTCCACCTCACACCAGTCAGAATGGCTAGGATAAAAAACTCAGGTGACAGCAGATGCTGGTGAGGATGTGGAGAAAGAGGAACACTCCTCCATTGCTAGTAGGATTGCAAGCTGGTACAACCACTCTGGAAATCAGTCTGGCAGTGCCTCAGAAAACTGGACATAGTACTACCTGAGGACCCAGCTATACCACTCCTGGACATATACCCAAAAGATGCTGAAACATACAACAAGGACATATGCTCTACTATGTTCATAGCAGCCATGTTTATAATAGCCAGGATCTGGGAACAATCCAGATGTCCCTCAACAGAGGAATAGATACAGAAATTACAGTACATTTACACAATGGAATACTACTCAGCTATTAAAAACAATGACTTCATGAAATTCACAGACAAATGGATGGATCTAGAAAATATCATCCTGAGTGAGGTGACTCAGTCACGAAAGACCACACATGGTATGTACTCACTCTTTGCTATTAGGCAAAGACTGTGGAATACCCAAGGTACAACTCATGGACCACATGAAGCTCAAGAGGAAGGAAGACCAAAGAGTGATGCTTCAGTCCTACTTAGAAGGGGAACAAAATAATCAAGGGAAGTGGAGGGTGGGTGGGACTTGAGAGGAAGAGAAGAGGAGGGAAAAAAGAGGGGCAGAATCAAGTTTGGGAGGAGATGTACAGAGGGTCAGGAAATTGAACAGAGGTGTGTAGCAGCAGGTGATGGGGAACTAGGGGTAGCAACCAGAAAGTCCCAGATGCCAGAAAAGCAAGAGCCTCCCAAGACCCCATGGGGATGACATTAGCTGAAATATCCCACAAAGGGGAGGAAGAACCTGTGGAGACCATATCCAGCGGTTAGGCATGGCACCCTGGTTGAGGGATGGGGCCACCCACCCATCTCCAAAATTTTAATCCAGAATTGCTCCTGTCTAAAGGAAATACAGGGACAAAGAGTGGCCATCCACAGACTGCCCCACCTGGGGATCCATCCCACATGCAGACACCAAACCCAGACACTATTGTGGATGCCATGAAGTGCCTGCTGACAGGAGTCTGATATAGCTGTCCCCTGGGAGGCTCTGCCAGATCCTGACCAATACAGATGGGTATACTCACAGTCATCCATCAGACTGAGCACAGGGACCCCAATGGAGGAGTCAGGTGAAGGACTGAAGGAGCTGAAGGGGACTCATCTGGCATCAATGGAAGGGGAAGCCCTTAGTCCTATGAAGGCTTGATGCCCCAGTGTAGAGTAATGCTAGGGCTGCAACACTGGAGTGGGTGGATGGGGGAGCACCCTCATAAAGGCAGGGTAAGGGTGGATGGGATAGGGAGTTTGCAGAGGGGAAACCCAGAAAGGGGGTAACATTTGAAATGTAAACAAATAAAATATCCAATTAAAAAAAAAAAGAAATCAATGAAATGAAAGTTTGTTCATTGAAAAAAAATGAGCTTGATAACCCTTAGACAAATTAACCAAATTAACAAGATTAGAGACAAAGACACTACAGATGATACCAATGATATCACGGATATGCTTTTAAAATGTATAGTCCAACGAGTTTGAAAACATAAAAGAAATGAATGAGTTTCTAAATGTATACGACCTACTGTTAGATTAGTTCTAATGCTTTGTCTTATTTCGATTCCCAAAAGCCTCACTTCCAGACTTGCAGGTCCCTGCCCCCATCTGGCTTCAACTGATAATAAAGAATTGCTGTACAGACAATGGCAAGGCAGGGAGGCAGAGCAGGACTTTTAGATTTGCATGGACAAGGGACTGAGAGAGGAGAAGAGAATCACCATGACAGGGATGCAGAAAGATGAAACTTAAAGGTCCACATGCACTAAGAATCAGGCCCCTAGGGGCCACTTTCCAGGTTGCGTCTGGGATAGCAGAGATGAAATACAGATTTTAAAGGATGTTCACAGTCCACAGGGAGCCAAAGAGGTTTACTAATTCTTCCCTACAACTTAATATGTTAAATCAAAAGATTAAAAAAAAATTAGACAGATCTATCACAAACAATGTAATTGAAGCAGCAACTAAAAAACCTGACAAAAACTCCAGGTCAAGATGGAGTCATCACAGAACCATACCTTTAAAGAAGTAAAAAGTAATGCTTCCTAAGTTAGTACACGATAATAGAAAAGAAAAGCTTCCAATTTTGTTGTAAGGTATTTGGTCACATTGTGAACCCCAAAATTGTGTTATTTACTGAAAATATCTGTTTTTCTAGTTGTATGGCTCAGTCCTTAACACACACCTTTAATCCCACTGGCTGTAATACACACACACAGTTAGTACACACTTTTAATCCTAAACAATGAACATAAAATTAGTTTGTAGAAATAAGCATCCAAGTTTGAAAGTGATGTCTAATTGAGTGGCAGACAAAGTGACAAATCAGAGAAAGATCTGACAGAATAGGATATGCCCAACTCTTATGAGGAGAGAGAGGAAAGGGAAGCTACTTAAGAGGGCAGTGCAGAGAGGGGGTGGGGTGGGGGAAGGAAGCATTTTAATGGGACAGTTGTTCAGAGGCAGGTTGTAGAGAGAAAACAAGCTAGACACAGGTGAAGACAGAAAGAGTCAGAGAATGAGAAGGAGCCTCAAGATTTGGCGAAGATTTTGAGCCAGAACAGCTGAGTTGAATCAATCAGAGTCCAGAAAAACTAGGAAGGGGTGAACTTATTCAGCAGTAAGTCTCAGAGATTGAAAAATTCTAGGCCTAGATAAGACTGCACAGAGTTTCCAGGCCTAGGCCTAGTAGGTTAGCAGACTGAGGTAGTAAACCTTGGAGATGAAAATTACATCAGGAGAATTAGAAATACTTTTACACAAATCAAGCCAGAATTAGACTGATAGCAAGACCAGATAAGGATACAGCCAAAATTACAAGCAATCTCCTTGACAAATACAGATCAAAATTTCTTATTATAAAAAGATTTCAAGAACATATCAAGCTAGGCCTATTAGTGTATGCCTTTAATCCTAGTACTTAGGAGGCAGAGCCAGGTAGACCTCCTTGAATTCCACAGAGTAAAACCTTGTCTCAAAAAATACTCAAAAAGATTATGAACCATGTCACTTCATTCCACAGATGCAAGGATGGATCAACAACTGTAAATCAGTAAAGTAATCCACCACATAAATGGACTCGTGAACAGAAATCACATAATCATGTTAGTAAATGCAAAAGACCCACTACTTTGACAAAATCCAACACTCTTTCAGAAAAAAAAAGTCCTAGGGAGACTAGAAACACAGAACACATCTCAACATAATAATGGTACATATACAAGTCCATGAACAAGAAACATCACATTAAATGAAGAAAACTCAAAACTATTCCATTAAGGATGTCCATTCCCTCCATTACTTTTCAAGTCTTATTGGGAGCAGTAATATAGTAATTTATATAAAAGGTACAAACAGAAGTC
Organism: Montemys delectorum; assembly: GCA_019843815.1. Lineage (NCBI taxonomy): Eukaryota > Metazoa > Chordata > Mammalia > Rodentia > Muridae > Montemys > Montemys delectorum. The sequence goes on along the minus strand of JADRCD010224694.1, from coordinate 13,830 downwards.
AAAATAACTTTATTTGTATATCACATGATTCTATACATCAAGAACCCCAAAGAAAACTAAACTATAGCTGTTAAGCACATTCAGCAAAGTGACATAACATGAACATACAAAAAACAGTAGTCTTCCAATAGCAATGATAAACATTCTGTGAAAGAAACCGAGGAGATAATCCTATTCTCACTAGCTTAAATACAACGCAAAACAAACAAACAGACAAACAAAAAAACAAACAGAAAACCTTGGAATAAACTTAACCATGAAAGTAAAAGGCTGCCAGGCAGTTATGGTGCATGCCTTTAATCCCAGCACTTGGGAGGTAGAGGCGGGTGGATCTCTGAGTTCAAGGCTAGCCTGGTCTACAGAGTGAGTTCCAGGACAGCCAGGGATATACAGAGAAACCCTGCCTTGAAAAGCCAGGAAAAAAAAATCAAAAAAACCAAAAAGACAGAAATATAAAGAAAACTCTAAATTTGTATGTAAGCACATCCTTGCATAGGCAAAGCAATTCTAAGCGTAAAGAATATTACTCAAACAGTAACATACTTGATTTCTAGTTCTACTATAGAACCACAGTAATATGTAGTCTGGTTCTGGCACACAACAGAAACACAGACTGATGGAAAACAACAGAGTACCAGATATAAACCCACACAACTACAACCATCTGATTACTGTTTTTACATAGACCCCAACATGTACTTTGAATAAAAGACAAACCTTTACAAAAAAAAAATGGTAGTAATTAAACTGGACCTCCACATATAACACTGAAACTGGATCCCCTCTCACTGTACAAAATAAACACCTCCTAGATCAAGGACCTCAACAGAAAACCTAAAACTCTGTAAGTGCTACAAGAAAAAGTAGAGAATACACTACAAGACACAGGCATAGCAAAGACTTCATAAATAAGACACGAGTAGCTCAGGAAATAAGGCCAACAACTGACAAAAGGGTCTACATGAGGTTAAGATGAGAGCACTTGATGTTCTTGCAGAGAACCCACCTTTAGTTCCCAGCACCCACAGCTACTTTACACCAGTTCCAGGAGAAACAACACCTTCTTCTGGCCTCCACAGGCCTGGTGCATACAGATTGTGTACATAGATACATGTAGGTGAAACACTAATACACAAAATTTAAATATTTTAAATGTTTCTGAGTAAAGAAAACTGTCGACTGGATGAAGAGGCAGACTATAAAACTGAAGAAAATATTTGCCATTTCAGTATCTGACTGAGGATTAAATGTCTAGATCCTAGAGTCTAGAACAAACAAAAACTCAAGAAGAACTAAACATCAAAAAACCAAACAACCCAGTTAAAATATGAGGCCCATTGCATACGATGGAAGCTATGCCTGATACCGCTTACATGGCCAAGAACCAGAGTATATAGGCAGTGAACTGAGGGTAAAACCAAATACTACTATTCTCCTATAGGATCACTGCAATAAAATGACTCCTAAAAATCGTGGCTACAATTCATTCCTTGGTGGAGCAGAACTGTCAACTCTCAGCTACGATGGAGGTAAAATCCTTTGGTGATATGAGGGTCATTGAAGTACAGCCTTATTACAATGAAATCCAATGTCTAAAAATTGTTCTTATTTTGGGCTTGTACCACAGTAAGAGCCAGATTTTAAGCTCTACTTAAATACAAAACAATCAAACAAAAAGACTTTATATATTTATGTTCACTTAAGAAAATACTATAATGCAATAAAAGTTTTTTTTAAAAAAAGAAAATACTAGTAGTGGTGTATTATTTTAAAATTATACAGTTAATATGTTTGGAATTATTTAACATTTATATTGAGAAAAACATGTATTTTCAGTATTGCCGTAGATAAACATCTACATAAGACTGTTAAATCGATTGTTGTTTTATATCAAGCAACTTTTATAATACTCATTTTTATTGTTATATTTTATAAATTTTAAAGAATATGACAAAAAAGGTATTGTAGGTATTGAAGGGGCAGGTCTCTGGGAGGAGTTAGGGTACAAAAGGGAAACAAAAATGTGATTCATTTCTATTTACTTAAAATATGTTTAAAAACGTTAACAAATTCAGATAAATTGAAGTCATGTATCTTTTCTCATCATAATGCAATAAAACTTAAATCAATTAAAACCATGGGTGAAACCCATAACTTGGTGTCCCCTCGGCCATCAGCAGAGAAGCTTCTTCCTGCAGTAGATGGAGACTAATATAGAGACCCACAGCTGGACAGCATGCAGAGCGTGAGAGACCTTGGAACACTCAGTCCTAAATGGGATGGCTCTATGGAATCCCTCCCCTCAGGACTCAGGGAACTATGTGGAAAGAGATGCAGAAAGATTCTAAGAGCCAAAGGGGATGGATGACACAAGGAAACATCATCTTCCAGACACAGCAGGTTTGACACACATCTGAGCTCACAGAGGCTTTGGCAACATGCACACAGGGCCAGCACAGGTCTAAGACATGGGGAAATGGAAACTCCCTCATCCAAAACCAAGAAGCTATCTCTAATTGGTAAATGCTTATAAAGGAGTGTAATTGGGCATATAAACTACATTTAAGGATAGGTTCCATACTGAACAGAAGATGGCCAAAACAAATTGAACTCAATGGTATTTTTGTGGAGATTTTGTTTTGTTTTGTTGTCTCTTAATGCTTTGGGCAATTTTTTTTTTTTTTTTTTACTTTATTGGTCTTTTGTTTTTTTCTTTGTCTTTGTTTTATTCTGGTTTACTGTTTTTTGTTTGTTTGTTTTTATTTGCCTGTTTGTTTTCTAAAAAGGGTATGAAGGCATGGAGTTGGATGAGTGAGGAAGTGGGGGAGAATCTGGAAGGAGATGAAGAAGGGGAACTGATCAGAATATATTGCAAGAAAAATATTTCCAATTATAAAACAAATTATATACACAAAAAGGAAGAGGCTGTAGAACTGAACAAAGTTCTCAAAACAAGAAATATTAATGGATAGAGCTAGAGAGATGTCTCAGCAATTGAGAGCACTTGTGGCTCTTCTACAGGATCTCAATTCAGTTCCCAACACACACACTGAGTGGTTCACAACCACTTATAACTCTAGCTCCAGGGTATTACATGCCTTCTTTTGGACTTCATGGGCACACCTGGGCACACATGCATATACACTAGCATCAAACACATGCATATATATGCACAAATACTATTTTTTAAATTGCAAAAATAAAGAAGTATTAATGGGAAATACTTTAAAATATTCAATATCCTTAGTCATCAGGCATATGAAAATTAAAACTACTTAGATTCCATCTTACCCCATTCAGAATTGATCTTATCTTAAAAATCAAATGATAGGGCTAGAAAGCTGGCACTTGCAGCTCTCTTCCATATGATTCCACTTCAATTTCCAATACTCACATGGTGACTCACAACTGTCCTTAAGTTTGGTTCCAGCTGATCTGATGTGTGCAATGAACATACATGGTGCACAAACACATATGTGGGCGAAATACTCAGACATAAAATAAAAATAAGTATTTTTAAAAGAGAGAAAACAAGCCAAAGAAAATAAGCATAGATGTGACTTTCTTTGCAAAGCAGCAGCCAACTGACACCTACCTACACAGCAAGCTGCTTGTGCCAGACCAGAGTCAGCAGTAGATGCCTTCCAGGCACCATGAGAGCCACTTCAGGCTACAGATACAGTCAGAGACGAGATATAGGTTGCATATAAAGAAATTGCTGTAGCAATGGCAGCTGTGGAGACAGAAATGTGGCACTAGAACCTCAAGCAGAGCTTCTCAAATTGTCAAGGAAATACTCATTAGGGAAGACAACAACTTCCTGTTCCCCAGTCACCATCACCATTGCCTGAATAAGCTACAGCAGTTCAGGGTATGGTTGGAATCTGGCACAGCACTAGCAAGCGAAATAACCTCTCAGTAACAAACATAAACATAGGTGAGAAAGCATTCCATACTCTTTCAGAGTCTCAGTCATGAAATAAAATAAAACTTGCTTGTAAAAAATGTTTCTCAGAACACCAGAGACAAGGTTATAATTTACAGGCAGGGAGGGATCTCAGTCAGGGAGATTCTAGCAAAAGTAAAATTTGATCACAGAAATCCCTTTCATATATGCAAGGACATGCTTACTTGACTTGCTTGCATTACTGCAAACAGCAGCCCCTTTACACCCCACACATATGTAGATATTTGACAAAAACAAAAAAAACAAAAAAAAAAAACTATCACTCAACTAGGAAGGAACGAGGACTAAGATTATAGTAACTTCTATTTCTCTTCATTTAACTCATTTTTATTTTTATTTCGTTGTTGTCTTGAGACAGAGTTTCTCTATGGAACAACTCTGTCCTAGAACTTACTCTGTAGAGCAAGTTGGCCTTAAACTCAGAGATATCAGCCTTTCTCTGCCTCCTAAGCGATGGGATTAAAGGTGTGTGCCACCACTGCTCAGCTTAATTTTTTACTTCTTAAACATGTACTGTTGTGCTTTATTAATAGGTCAGGCTTTAACTTGTATTTTGTATGAAAAGGCATTTATTTCTGTAACTGTCTCTTCAACTATTCTACAAAACTTTCTTTACTACTTCTCATACCTACAATTCAAGTATTTTACTTCTAATTTTTTCTTTATACCCCCTTCTATTCTTCCCATTCCCTTTTTTGCTACTAAAATGTGATACAAATGCTCAAAAATAAAAAGACAAAAACAACAACAAAAAATGAAACCCACAATAACTTCTCTACAAGTTCATAACAACTCAATACTAGAAATCAAAGTAATGTTGCTGAAATGAGAAAAAATATTTCAAATTTCCACGTTTAAAAAGAGATTACTGAGTGTCTGAAGAGGTGTTCAGTGATTAAGGGTACTTGGTTCTTTTACAGAGATCCCTGATTTGGTTCTCAGCACCCGTAAGAGTGACTCACAACTATCTGTAACTCACTTCCAGGAATCCAATGCCCTCGTCTAACCTCTGTAGGCACCAGCCATGGACATGGTATATATACATACATGTAGGTAAACTACTCCCACACATACATACAAACACACAAACACACACAAGGGGTGCGGAGGTGAATACACAGAGCACTCAAACAAAAGCAAGTGAATGAAGTAAGGAAATCAGTTTAGGAAACCCTTCTCAACAAGTACTTCTACTTTTATCTTTTTATGCATGCTTGCCTTGAGTCTTAGAGGAGACTTTGAATAATGTTGAATGTTTGAGATTAGATGCATTTTGCATTATGAAATGACCATGTGCATAGGGAAGAATGCTATGGTTTGAGTCTGAAATGTTTCCCCTAGCTTGTGTTTTGAACACTTAATTCCTAGCTAATTATGTTATTTTAGGAGGTTCTGAAAACTTTGGGAGGTGAAACATAGCTGGAGAACTATATCAATTGGGGCAGGTCCTTTTACATATATTATACCTGGTTGATCTTTCTGCTTCAACATATAAAAAGTTATCATCCACAACATACCCCCAGTGCCATGGTGCTACCTAAGAACATGGGACCAAACATTAACAGAACTCTCTGAAACCATAAACTAAGAGATATCTTTTCATCCTTGAGTATATTGGTCTCAGGATAAAGAAAACTAATACACTTGGTAGTAAAATATCACTATATATATGATCAAATTTTGTGTAATGTTCTTTAGCAATCCAGCTAAATTGATTCTTAAGCATTATCTACTAGTTAATCTTCTTAAAGGTTCCTAAAGAAAATTTGTAGCTTTTCTATATTGATAGCCAATTACCTCAACACTATTTATTAATTAGTGATATACCCAACTCCCACATGTAGGTAGGTCTATTTTTGAAATCCAGTCTGATCCTTCTCCTTTTAGTATGTTATTGCCATGTCCAGCATGGCTGCCAGGATAGATCTAACTAGGGGTGGGGGGAACATAAGGGAATGAGTAAAAGACAGACAGACAGACAGACAATCTGTTTCTCTGGGTTCTCAACTGGAGAAACGTCAGCACTCTAGCTCAGATGAACTGTACTGCAGAGGTGGGGTTATTGCATACAGCAGAACAGGAAGGTAGAGTTATTATACACAGATAGACAAGAAGGCAGGGTTTAGCTAATCTTGGTAGAGCAGCCTCTGTAGGAAAACAGCCTTTAGGTCATAGACGTCCGAGGGGAGAAAACCATGGAAGACATTTTCTGCATACAATGTCAACATCCATACTTAGACCAGAGGCTCTGCCATTCCTCCATGGGTCTGAGGCTCTAGGGTTCTCGACATGGCCAGCTCTTATCAATAACACACATTTAACCAGGACTTCCCTTTGTCAGGGCCTTCTCCAATTCCTACATGTTAATATGGAGAATTACACTGTTACATTTCCTAAAACACATCCTCAAAATCTCAAGAATATACATTCTCTCAGGTCTAAGACATAGTATAATAATTATTTCCTAATTTGAAACATAATTTTATCCTATGTTTTTCTGACTCCTGGTCCCTCATTTGACCCAAAAGCTTCTTGACAGAATCAAAGTATTTTATTAACATTTTATTTTTAGGAGATAGCATAATCCAGACACAAATATTGTGGGATAAATAAAAATAAAAAATCACACAGGGTTTAATTTGTTTGTTTGGTTGGTTTTTTTTTTTTGAGACAGGCTTTGTCTGTTGGAACTAGCTCTGTAAACCAGGATGGCCTCAAACTCAGATCTGCCTGCTTCTCCCAAGTGCTGGGATTAAAAGTGTGCACCACCACCATCCATGCAGGTGAGTGCCCGCACACAAACACCCCCCCCACACACACACACACATCCCACACAGGGTTTTTTTAATCTTTTTTTTCAATAGTTGCTTTTTAAATACCAACTATTAATTTGTCATTCTTTAATCTTACTTGGCAGCCTGAAACAGACATTCCCACTCAAGTTTTTGTCTCACACAAAGTAGTTGTTAAAGACAGTTATTCCACTGAATAGCAAGATTCCTAAACCACAGTTATGGCATCTGCAAAGGAAATACTGAATAGTGCTAAGACAGGCTAAACCTTAACTGTGACTGATCCATGCTTACTACAAGGAAACAATGAATACTCAAACACCCAAGGCAAATGAGAATTTAAACAGAAGAGCTGTTAAGTCTCTGAAGTAAAAATAGCAATAAGAACTACTTGTTTATAAAAATAATGGTCCTTTGTCACAAGTCAGACTACATATCATAGCAAACAAATACAAACAGAAACATGATCAGGAAGTCACTGGTAAAATCACAGAAATCTGGAGGGGAATCTCGTTCTGTGTGTTCAACTCCAAAACATTTTCAGACAGTGAGTTAAAAAAAAGAAAAGATAGAAAAAGAATCCTTAATACCTACTATACTGGTCATATTACTTAGTGTATAAAAGTGTATTTTTAATTTTGAAAACAAACCTGGTAACAAAATGTTTAGATATACCTATGGTAAACACACACACAAACACACACACACACACACACACACACACAGAGAGACACACACACAAAAACTTTACTTGAAATTACAAGCATTCAGTAAATACTATAGCTCTCTAGCCGCCTTCTATCTTTCATATAAATTTGTATTATATACTTGAAGCCCTTTATACATTTCTTATATGTTTGTATGTATACACTGCCATTGTTTAGAACTAGAAACTATTTTATTGTATCTAGATATAATATAAATCAGAAAGCTGAATTCCAAACTTATTATCTGCTTAGATCTACTAAGTTCGTTTAGTTTATACTCTGTTTTATCTTTTACAAGATCTTTCAGGAAAACAAAAGGCCAATAGGAAGGTTCCATCAGTGTTATCTATAAAACCCAAGTGAATACTAAATCACTGTGTATTGTATTATTTGAGATCTTCCAATTGTTTGACAGTAAGCAGTCAAGCTAAAGATGATGTACTTGCTTTTCCTGCCAGTTCATCACAGTGATGCTTTATTATGAATATAGGTACTTAAATCTAACAATAAAGTTTCAATATCACCACTGAAAATGTACAGATGTTAAAATAATTGTACATACTTAGCATATCATCCCATATACATGATAGTATAATTCTGAACACGACAAGCATTTACCCAGATCTCAAAGTTCGAAGCTTCCTTTTTAAATTTTATGCCTGGCACTTTATACATGGAATCTCAACATTCTTTTGCTCTTCTAAGAAGTTGCACCTATTTATACCTTCAGTTCTGGTTTGACCAAAACTTTTTAAGAACTTACATTAAACACAACTTTTAGGTCTTAAGGTTTTTTAAAAAATTAGTTTCTGAGCAAAACTGTCTTTAACAATCAAGATGATTCTAGATATACAAAAGGGGAGTTGCTTTTTTGACATAGGATCTCATTATGTAGCTCAAACTAGCTTCAAACTCATAATCCTCCTACCACAGCCTCCTGAGTGTTCAGGGTCTCAGCATCCCCAATACTTTTATATATTAATGATAAGAGATAAAAGTTACTTTAGAAACTAGAGAGAAAATGAAAACAACAACTTAAACTAGAAAATGAAAAAAAGCGGGGAGGGATGAGGGGAATGTACTTTAATACTTAAAAGTAACCTTTATATTTAGTAAGGATCTTCAAGAAACGGGAAAACATTTTTGTTTTATTAAAACTTCTTTGTACCTACAAATCTTTTAAGTACACACATGAGATCTGAGGAAATTTCTATGATCTAGAAAACTTGTTAAGAGGAGTCTAACAGAGGGCTGGTGAGATGGCTCAGTGGGTAAGAGGACCAACTGCTCTTCTGAAGGTCCTGAGTTCCGGTCCCAGCAACCACATGGTGGTTCACAACCACCTGTAATGAGATCTGACGCCCTCTCCTGGTGCATCTGAAGACAGCTACAATGTACTTATAATAATAAATAAATCTTTGGGCCTGAGCAAGCAGGGTCTACCAGACCCTAAAAGTGAGCAGAGGTCCTAAAAGTCAATTCCCAACAACCAGATGAAGGCTCACAACCATCTGTACAGCTACAATGTGTACTCATAGACATAAAAATAAATAAATCTTTTTTTTTTTTTTAAAAAGAGTCTAACAGAAAGTAGAACTGTTTGAATAAACTAGAACCTAGGCACTCTGAGCCCCTCCAGTTTTAGTTTCCAATCTATCCTCTATCTAACTGAATGCTTTTTTACTGTGAAAATAGAGGTTCCTTTTTAGTTAGACTAAGTGGATATTATATCACAGTTCTAAAAACCAAACTTTCTGGACTTGGAAGATAGGATAGCCACTAAGCCCCTCTAGGCATGAATAGAAAGAGCAATAAACTTTCAATTATAAGGCTCAGGTTTCTGATGTGATGGAACCTAATTTCATGTTAATACTCCCATATGTTAGGGCCAGGGAAAACACCCTCTCCATCCCAAAGATGTGATCTTTATGTGATAAACATTGCTCTTGGGTAAAACAATCTACAAGAACCTCAAATTCTACACCCATGAAAAATATTTTACTATTAAAGAATGAATTTATAGAGAACCACACAAAAATATTGATTTCAGTAACTTCAGGAAAAAGAATACCCAGGAGTGTATGAAACACTATATAGTAACATAATGTAGATAATGATTATTGTCTTGTGATAGCCATGTTAGAAGGACAGGGTAAGCAGAAATACAAATGTATTATCTACTACTATAAAAAAATAAAAGTCTAAAAATGATACATGATGAGTGTGTGTGTGTATCTGTGTCTCTCTGTGTGTCTAGTAACAGAAAAAATAGTGTTTACAAAAAAGCTACAACTTTTTTTGGAGAACTGAACTGAGATGCAAGGAGCAGCACTGGTTTTTCACTATAGGCCTTTAACCAGGTAAAAATTCTTTTTTAAAAGACTGAAAAGCAACCAAAGGTCTTTTTGCTTTATTAATCTTATCCACTTTATTTATTTCTAGGGGCAAATACTAGTAATTTTGTCTGATATATATCTGAAGTGCATATTTAATGAAACTACTACTATGCCTTATGATTATTAACCTTAGGAATTTAGAGTTGCAAGACACTAATTAATTAATCTGTAAAGAATGTACCTTAGACATAAATATACATGTTCCTCTGTATAGTTTGTATTTAAACGTATATGTTATGTGTGTGTGTGTGTGTGTGTGTGTTTGTGTGTATGGTGTGTGTGTGTGTGTGTATATATATATATATATGTATACATGCATATATATAATTCTCAGTAAAATATTCTTAAAAATACTCTAGAATTTTTAAAAGAAAACAATACAGCCTATAAAGTATTCTAATCAGTCTGCCTTTAATAGTTCAAATGTAAAAGTTTATTTTAGAATGATCATAAAAATTTTTGTAAGGATCTTTTTGTAAGCATACTGTTTTTTAAAAATAATTATCTTTGGAAAAGCATTTAAAAAAAGATTAGCTACAAAATATTATGTATGTGAAGCATAAACAAGTACCTTTCTAATCAAACACAGCTATTTCCAAACCAACATAATCACAAATCAACCAGTTCTTCTTACAAGAAGAAAAAGAATGTTTTATTTGCAAATAGCCTAGCAACACAGGTCAAATTTGCCTAGTAAGAGATTAAAACAATTTACCAGTAAAACAGAGCCTCCAACAAGCTATTTGTAAATGACCTACTTACAACACGTTGCATTAGCTTCAATTAAAGAATATTCAGGTAGGTAAACATGTTACCTTACCACTGCATATATAAAATTTATTATTAATGACATAAAGAAAAAGTTGGCAAATTTGTGACATGAATAGTTTAAAATCTGTGATGGTACAAACCAGAATTATGTCTTTATTTATTCATTGGCTAATAACTAAGGAAAACAGAAACCTGATAGTTTTAATGGTATTATGCTCTTCTACCCAGACTCTAAGCCTGTCGCATCTCCTCTCAGTCCATCTGTTCTGTGCTTGTACTTAAACTTTGGTGCTTGGCCACCAGTGCTTTACCAACATATGTGCATATTCCTGATCCTGCCACTTTAGCTTAAAATTAGTTGTATACAATTTTTGTTTTTCATTATTGTGATAATTTTACATTTTGTAAATACATACATTTACATTTAATTATGAAACATTTGAAATAAGTGATTTATATATCTAATATTATGCTGGCAATTTTTAAACTATCAATTCATCTAAGACAGCACTTACTGTACACAATTATTAATGATACTATTAATGATAACTACTTTCTCTAAAACAAAAATATGATTAGTAGAAGGTGACAGGTCTGTATATCTCTGCAAACGTCTTGAGTGTTTGCCTTGATGGAAGACAGCTAGATTCTTGTATCTGTTTCTGTATTCAATGTGTTGATAAACTGTTTTGCTTGAAGTGTAAAAAGATCTATCTTCACACAAATAGGCAACCAGAAAAAGATGCTGTTATATGTTACAGCCTTTCAAACTGTTATTGACATTGTTATTAGATATTCCCAAAATCCAATAACAAGTACTGTCTTACCAGTTTAGTTGTAATATGAACAATGAAACTTAAGTTTTCTTACAATGAAATGAAGACCTACTGGTCCACTGGATCAGTACAGGCAAGGAAAGAGGTAAAAGTAGTGAGGAAAGGAGAACAGAGGAGAGAGGGAAGGGTGGAAGGAAGGAGGAAAAGAAAGGAAAGACAAACCTCACTTATCTATCTAGTGTCGTAAGTACATGTATATATGTGAGTTTCTTATAGCTCAGGTGATTTTAAATATACCAGCTGGGAATAGTGGGACACACTTGTAATCCTAGCCTTAGGAGGCTGAGGCAGGAAAATCATTTTGTCAAGTCTGTGCTATCTAGAGAAACTGTGTCAAAACAAAAACTGACTTATTGAATTATGTAGATATTCCAAATGGTGAGACATTTTACTAGAAACCTTTTAAAAATTCACACATTTGTTCTTGAAGAGGACCCAAGATCACTTCTCAGCACACACATGGTAGCTTACAAAAATTCATTAACTCCACTTACAGGGAATTCAACTTCTGATCTTAGACAGACACACATTACACATGCACACATGGAGGCAAAACACTCAGGACACATTAAAAATAAATAAATAAACAAATAAATAAGTCTTTAACATTTACATATTGAGATGCCAATGTTTTCTATAACTCAAACCTCATCTTAGCAACAAATACAATTAGTTCTTCTCCTTAAAATGACAAGCTTGGTTTAAGGCATTTAGGAACATATGTCTGTCCTGAATAATCACAATCCATCAGTTGTTCTTTAAAGCAAAAATACTGTCCTACAAAATCTGGATTTGTTCAGTTTGCAATTCAAAATTTCATGAAGTATTTCATAGAGATAAAAATACTTCACTATGCAACACAAGTATTTTGTGAATAGTTTCCATTAAAAAGACATATTAAACATTAATTAGGGGCTAGAGAGATAGTTCAATGGTTGAGAGCACTGACTGTTCTTTCAAAGGATGTGAAATAGCCTCACAGTGGCTCACAACTGTCTGTAACTCCAGTTCCAGGAAACCAGACACCTTGTTCTAACTTTTGTGGGACACACACACACACACACACACACACACTATGTACGAAAAAACACCATAACACACAAAATAAAAACAAACAAATATTTTAAAAGTACATATTTTAATTAGACAAGCTTGGCCAGACACAGCATCTTATACGTGTAGTGTAATCTCAGCATTTTAAGAAACGGAAGAGGAGGATTACCATAAAGTTAAGGTCAGCTTGGGCTACACAGTGAGTTCCAATACAGCCTGGGCTGCAAAGCAAGAATCTGTCTCAAACAAAAGACAAGCTTGAACTCTAAAAAGTAACTTTTACTGCTTCATCATTTTTATGCAAAAGCAAATTTTAACTACGAGTACATAATGTGAAGAATCTATCATCCACAAACACAATGTGCTATAATTCCTTGATCATGCCAAGGTGACAACAGCTTCACCCACATGTTTTATCTATTTGTGTATTTGTAGACAGGGTCTCTTAAATGTCTTGAACTCACACACCTAGTCCAACCTTTATTTCATGATCTTTTATCGCCCGGGGGTAGGAGCACGTTAACAGCATAAAAATAACTCTGACCTCAGACAACCTTCGGACTCTAAAGTGGCAGGGTTTGCCAATCTCACCTTGAGAACCTCTACATTAGATAAATCAACTCATGTTCTTGGCCTGTTCATCTGTGGTAGAGCTTTAATCCACCATCTTGAACCTCAAGATAAAGTCAGAGAGGTTTGTTTTCATTAGTAATTTGGGATATATATGTGCTCCGGATCTAGTCTAGGGACAACAAACATAAAGGCTGATGATCTAAAAATTTGGTTTGTCATTTTCAACATACCAGTAAAGTACTTCAAACAGATTAATACTAACTATATTATAAAGACACCAATTTAAGACAAGATAAAAGGTTTTTAAAAATAGTTTATTTTTATTTTGTGTACACTGGTGTTCTGCCTGCTTGTATGTGTGTATGTGGGTGTCAGATCTTCCAGAATTGGACTTACAGACAGTTGTGAGCTATCATGTGGATGCTGGGGATTGAACCTGAGTCCTCTGGAAGAGCAACCTGTGCTCTTAACTGCTAAGCCAACTCTCTGTGTCCTAAAAGATATTTATTAAAACACTGCCAAAAACAGGCCAAAAAAAAAAAAAAAACCAAAGAGAAATATACTAAAAACAAATAAAATATTAAACAAAAGATCCAGACAAGTACAATACTTGAAAAGTTACGATTTACTCAAACAGGTTAAAGGAAAGCTACACATGCAGAAACAAAGTTGCAGTTCAGTCCACAAGAGAAAGAACCTATTTGGTGCACTTCCACCCTACTTAAATGAGTCACT
>JADRCD010224693.1:4341-50528 GCA_019843815.1 Montemys delectorum | reverse complement strand
CGATGTGGAGAAAGGGGAAAACTCCTCCATTGCTGGTAGGATTGCAAACTAGTACAACCACTCTGGAAATCCATCTGCAGGTTCCTCAGAAAATTGGAAATAGATCTACCTGAAGACCCAGCAATACCACTCTTGGGAATATACCCAAAAGATGCCCAACCATGCCACAAGGGTATATATTACACTATGTATGTACATAGCAGCCATGTTTATAATTACCAGAAACTGGAAACAACCCAGATGTATCATGACAGAAGAATGGATACAGAAAATGTGGTTCACTTACACAATGGAATACTACTCAGCTATTAAGAACAAGGACATCCTGAGATTTGCAGGCAAATAGATGGAACTTGAACCCAAAAGGACGTTTGATAATAAGTGGATATTAGCCCCAAAAAGTGCAGAATATCCAAGATACAGTTCACAGAACTCAAAATATCAACAAGTCTAAGGGTCCAAGTAAGGATATCTCAGTCTCACATGGGAGGGAAAAGAAAGCAATAACAAGGGGGCAGGGATGGACCTGGGAGGGAAAGTGGACTGGAAGGGGGAAGAGGAGAACATGATCTAGTTTTGGGTGGGGGGAAAAGTACTGAAGTCCTGAGGACCAGCAGAAAGAATGGAAATAGGCATCCACACCAGATAGGAAGTTGGGAGACCCTCCAGAATGCTCCAGAGACCTGGGAGGTAACGGACTCTCAGGACCAAGGGAGGGACCTTAGATGAAATGCCTGACAGTAGGGAGAGGGAACTTATAGAGCCCACCTCCAACAAGAATACAGGACATCAAATGAGGGATGGGGTTGCTATCCCATAGCCAAAACTTTGACCCATAATTGTTCCTGTCTGAAAGAACTGCAAGGATGGAAATGGAGAAAAGCCTGAGAAAAAGAAGGTCCAGTGACAGAACTAAAGTAAGATCCAGGTCAAGAGAGGACCCAAGACCTGATACTATTACTGAGGCTATGGAGAGCTCACAAAAGGGGACCTAGCATGACGAACTCAGGAAGACACAAGAAGCAACTGAAAGAGTCAGATGCAGATATTTGTACCCAAGCAATGAACAGAAACTTCTGCCCCCTGTGGTTGAATTAAGGAAAGACTGAAAGAAGCTGAAGAGGATGGAGACCCTGTAGGAGATCAGCAGTCTCAGTTAACCTAGACCCCTGAGATCTCTCAGATAATGTAGACCAAACTATGCAGCATATGCCAGCTGATAAGAGGCCCATAACACATATACAGCAGAGGACTACCAGGTCTGAGTTCAGTCAGAGAAGATGCACCTAACCCTCAAGAGATTGAAGGCCCTAGGGAGTTTAGAATACTCATGAGGTGGGAAGTAGGGGGGTGGGGTGGGGACATCCTTGTGGAGATGTGGGGCAGGGAGTAGGTTGGATGTGGGATAGGTGGAGGGTAGACCAGGAGGGGAATAAAATCTGGAATGTAAATAAATAAATAAATAAATAAATAAATAAATAAAAGATTAAAAACGACAACAAAAACAAAACAAAACACAACAAAAATAAAAGAAAATAGGACCTACTAAAGCCACTTTACTAGACCAGAAAAATACCTATCGGGATTCTAAATACTTATATTTATACTCACAAAATAGCACTCACTGCTCATCAAAGAGTTTCTCTTTGCAATATGCTCACTTTGTCTTAAAACAAAGTTTCAAGGATTAAGGAGATAACTTGGCAATCAAAGTGATTGTCATCAAGACCTAAGTTTAGAGTCCCAATACCCATGTGACAAGCCAAGTTCAGCAATACTTTCCATTAGTCCAACTTTCTAATAATAAAAAAAATTCAGGTAATTTACAGACCACTCAATCACGTCTGATTTTCTAGTCTCATATTCAAGTGAGAAGAAATTCATCTCAAAACATAAGGTGGAGTAATAGAGGAACACACCTGGTGTTAACTGTGGCCTCCACAAAGCACATGAATGGATGTATAGAAACACACACACATACACACTGAAGAAAATCCTGTTTCTTAATGATGATATTTTATTTTGACATATTCGATTATTATAAATCCTACGGGCACTTAGTATGCTAGAATATTATGATTACTAGCCTAAAAACATATGCCACTACAAATTACTTTGATTCTAGGCATTGTTAGTTAGAACAAAGATAATAAAATCTCAATTATGTAAGTATTGCTCACTGAAACAAAAATTTGTGCAATATAGAACTCATTAAATCTAACTTTCAAACCACTTCAAAGAGGTTTTGATATTTACTATTCATGAATTTTCTTCTTATTAAACCATTACCAATGTTGTTCTGGCTGAGTATGTAACTCTGTGGGGTGTGTGTGTGTGTGTGTGTGTGTGTGTGTGTGTAGACATGCATGGGTCTGCATTTCAAGGTCAGTGGGCAATATTTGAAGACATATCTAACCTACCATTATGGGATCCCAGGGATCAACCTCAGGTTTCCAGGTTTGTGGACAAAGTGCAAACCTTCCTCCAGGTCTTCCTGTTGGGCCAATCCTGAGTTTCCTTCCTACCTTTGATACTCAGTATTTAACTTTGTCAAATTATTTAATTTTTTTTTTTTTTTTTTTTGGATTTTGAGTTTCTTATTTTAAAAATGGATGCAGTAGCCTCTGTTACAAATTAGATCTAAGGAGAAATTATGACAAAATACTAAGCATAACATTTTTATATCTCTGTTAATATTTGAGAGAGTTCATTAGTGGTATGCTGATAAAATTATTGGTTTATTTATTTCAACCTTCCACAAGCTATCTGTGCTTAAAATTCTAAATAATATAAAGGAAATTATATGGAATACTTATCTCCTAAGAACTAGTTACCATTGGCTGTAAGAATGTTGCTTTTTACCAGCACACTTAAACATGTCTATGCTCTTCACAGTTTCAATGTTTTGACATTTTTCTGAAATTCCTGTATTCACTTCTCAGAATAACACTTTACTTAATATGATACTAGCATATTAAAATTAAGTAAAATTCTTTGTTTTAAAATGTACCATAAACACAGACCTAGAGAAAATATAATCACAGCAGCAGACTATAGAGCACTCCTATACACATCAAAATGAATGTTCCTGAACATTTATTTTTTTAATGATTTGAATCAGTCATTAAAAGAGCTTTTATTATATACAAGAGACTATTGTGTATGCTTTATGGAAATTTCCTGATTTAATCACCACAATATCCAGGTAGTGTTTTTTATTATTTTTTATTTATTGATACATAAGCACACTTTTAGAAAATCATTTGCATAAAAAGAGAAACCTGGAAATGGCAAAATAAAGTCTCCATTATACTCCTTATATATGTCAATTTTTAATGCTAGAAAAGTGAATAGTCTTAATTCTTTAGAAGATTAATAGGGAAGCAGTTTTACGAGTTACATATAGTACTTGTTGGCCAATGTAGTTTTAACAAAAAGATGCAATTAAGAACTAGACTAAGCGTAAGTTGTTAGCCTGCACCAGGATAAACAGAACCAGATTCTGTTTTAAAAATTACTACTTCCATAGAGTTAAATGTCCATATAGTTTCTGTGGATTGTAAACCCATTGGTACAGGGCTTCCAGATACACCACTTCACTGAAATTCCTCATATGCATAAAGTAAACATTTTCTGATTCAAACATCTTTAGAAATGTCTGTATGTACTTTATCTTGCTAGGAATACCATAAGTTTTTTAGGTGGAATATAAGATCAAGGTATCACAATGGCTAATTTTTGTTATGTACTTTTCCTATCATGCTGATAGTCAGTCACATAACCACCTATATATGGCCTAAGAGAAAAGTTATTCAAGTATTTCATTTTTAGACACCAGTCCTACTGGATTTGGATACCATCATTACAGCCCATTTTTTTCTACAAATACAATCATACTATGTGTTAGGCTTAAATAAACAGCTAAGGCTCCTGATCATCTGGTAATATGTAAGCAATGAATAAGCAAATTTCAGCTCTCATTTTTGTCTATCCTGAACCCCAGAGGCTATTGGTTGACCACCACATACTGAGCTACCAAGCCCTAGAATTATATAATTCTACATCCTGATAATTAAGGCTTTGGCCTTTCAAAGATAGACTTATGTGCACTCCATGACAGTCATGTGCTCAAGTAAGACGCTTTTTGTTCTGAGATTTTTTAAAATTTATCAACTAATTTAAGTTCTAAAGAATTACTGCTCGTGGCTATAGGCTTTCAAAGCTAAGAACTTGTAGTCATAGACATTTCTCTAAGTTTTGAATATCTATGGCTGAGCACCCAGCAGACAGTAGTTCAGATCTGAGTTTCAAATATTGCAGCCTTTAGCTACTAACCTGCCATAGCTCTAGTGAATTCACAGTAACCAGCATTTACTGTTCTTTTGATCACCCTTTGGTAGACTTCTGCAATCCTTTGTAGTCATCTGTATCTTCTTCCACATGCAGTCTGGAAATACTCAACTATCTGCTGTGTGTATGTAGTCCTTTGGAGCTTGAGTCTTTCTCTAGCTATTGTCTAGCTGTGACCCAGTTCCTGAGGCTAGGAGTCCCACTGTTGAATCTGTTCTCAGTGTAACCAATTCAGCTTGCTTTACCCATGTTAAAGAGCAAAAGCAGTACTGAAAACAATTTGTAAGGTGCTTTGTGGGGTGTAATTTCTAAAATGTAGGCATAGCAGTGTCAATGCACAGAACATAATTCTGCAGGAAAAGCACAAAACCTGGAAACATTGTACAGGCAAAGGGGAAATATGAGAACGTAGGGTATAAGTTGTCCTCCTAGCTATAATAAACCTCATGTATGTATCAACCACAACCATGGAATATGCAAACATTTCCTGCTACTTATCAGCTTCTCTAGAGATGATGACAAGTGCACCTCTTGACTACATTTGGAATAGGAAGAGCTACAGTATGCAAAGGACCTTATAGTATATACATGTTATAATATGGAGTACAGCTTGTGACCTGTTCAGAGCACTTGGACAGGGAGGTCTGTCAGTTAAAAGATTAGATGTTCTGGTTCCCAACAGCTTAGCTTACATGAAAGAAAAGCAAAAACTGGACAGTGTTCAAAACACAGAATTCTCATAACATTGGCATTCCTTAATAGTATTGAGCAGTTTTAAACTCATAGCCAAATTCTTTAGGCAGTGTTGATCTATCTAAATACAACTTCACTTTAATCTCTCCTTTACACATACCATTTGTTCATTCCAGTTGTTTCAGTCTTTGTATGCCAGTGGTAGCATTCCTACTGAAAATATCTGACTCATTAGCAAATGTTTGATAGTTTAAACATGGCTCAAGTAGCAACAAAGTGTGATTTCAACCACACAACTCAGTTTTAGGATACAGTAAACTAGTCTTTTAATATGAGCACATATGAAATGTTATAGAGGTAAGATTGCAGTGCTATATGATAAAGTATGCAAAGGTTATCTATCAAACAAGGAAACAGAACTTTACAAGGCCAAAATCTGCAGTTGGTGTTCTACTGAAAGCAAAATAAATCCAAATTTTCTTGGAATATTCAATAGCAGAGGTAACTAATCCCTCACACAGTAGCTCATTATGCACAGCCATGAAACAGATAGTACAATTCCCACAGACCTCCTTTGATTTCATGTCAAACAAATTCTCTCAAAGTCATTTAATAAACAAACAGACAGAAAAAAGCAAACTTTAGACCTCAAACAATTTGTGCAATTGATTACCTTGAACCATCTATCTCTCTTTACTCTAAACAGATGCACTTCCCTACCTAAGATGAAATTTCTTGAACTGAGGTATGAATTATATGTTTAGAATAAAACTAAAGTTGTGAACTTCTTTAATATTTAAAGCAAAAATTAATAATGTATGAAATTATATCCCATATTGAGAATCAACATGGAATAAAAATCATATTTGAAACTTCAATTCTGTTGTATATTCTCTATGTTGCTCTCTTTGTTTCTCTCTCTGTCTCTCTCTCTCTTGCTCTTTCTCTCACTCTCTCTCTCTCACTCTCTTGCTCTCCAAACACCGACACACACAGATAGACATACATGTAGGCTTAAACTCTTTAACCTCCTTTCCAGCCCATCACTCACCAGATGTAGTGGACAAGAAAGGTTCGTATGGCAAAAGAGGGAATGCACCTGTTTAGAAATATTTCTTTGGGGCGATTTCAATCTTCATGTCAGGATAGCAGTAGTTCAGTTCACATGAATGACATCAGCAGTTCAGTTCACATGAATCAACAGCAGTAGCTCAATTCACTCACAAACATGCAGCTAAAAACCTATTTTTACAATGTGGGAAGAGGGTTGGAAGTGATAAAAGCAGACAGATGATTATTAATGAAGAGGAGACACAATATACTTAGTGAAGAGTGTCAGCCCACCACTCGGATAGAGACAGTTGGTAAAGCCAGGTTGATGGGCAGTTGGTTATAGCAGCAAAGAGATTCTATCTTCTGGCTGATGATGAGAGCAATCCAAGTTGAAATAAGGTCTCTGAGGAAGAAATGAACATTCTTTCACTGGAGGTGTTCACATGGTTTGTCATGTGTTAGATAAGAGCACTGAAAGAAGAATTCTAGCCTCGGATTCTTTTTAGTAAGAAATCTCTTTAATTTAGGTCTTCTTTTCATTTATGTAAGGGTTTTAAAAAAAATCTCTCTTTGGGGAACTTCAAATATATACTTGAATAATGAAAGAAATTTTGATATCTTTCTCTTGCTATTCATTCTCATTAACTGAAGACAGAGGTAAAAGGAGACCCCAGTCTCAAAGTAGAAAAAAAATTCTAATTTGCAAATGAAAAGTATATCTCATAGTACAAAAGACACAGAAATCCAGTACTCGTATTCTAATTTATGTCTGTCTAATTATAAATAACTACCCAGAAACAACTATATTTTTCTCTTTTATTATATTTTATGACTGTATGATATTTCCATGGTTTCTTTGAGTTCTTTTTTAACAGTGATATCTCAGCATCAAAGTTGAAGCTCTACACTGAGTAATCAGTGGCTGATAATGCATTTATCATTATGATAAATATAATCAGTCATAAAAATAATAGGTAGAAGGAAATCTGAAAAATACTTGTCCCATAAAATATTGATCTGAGGATTAATCCAGAAACCTACTTTATAAGGTATTTTTCTTATATTTTTACTATCACACTATTTTGGTTAACATGTTACCCAAAATCCAACCTTATTTCACTCTAAAGCTAGATAAAATGGAAGACCAGTATACTAAAAACAGACAGTTTTTTGATGAGTATTTCATTTGTTTGTCTGTGTTTGAATTCTTTTACAATTTCCATTTTTATGGGGGCAACATAATATACAGCTCCTAACTTTTGCTGTTTTCCTCTGAAAGACAGTCATACTGTTTTTAGGAAGCTGATTATTGCTAGATACCTTGAACTTTTGTATACTTGTGTTCATTCTTTGCTAATGTATTCCTTTGGAAATCCTAAGGTGTATAAAACAGTGAGACCAAGAAGACAGTAGATTCTCACGTTTTACATTCTTGGAGTGGGTCTTGGGTAAGATAGTTGTCTAATACATAGACATCTCCCTAAATGACTCTTCATAGTGTGTCAGTGGGAGTCACTGCTGTTTATCAGGTGCCTTCCATTTAAGTGGACCACAATTCCAATATCTTTGGACACTTCTTGATCTTCTGATATAACCTTGTAATACCTCTGAGCATAGTCTTGTGTTTTCTCACTATGAGTCTGTGTAGATCAGTCCTTATACACATTCTCAAAGGACAGATGCAATGAGAAGTCAACTTTTGGAAGCTTCGCATTCCTCTCTCTGCTTTGACTAGAAATTCCATCAGCAGCTTCAGTTTGTGGAGTCTGCCCCTTCTGCTCATAAGGAGATCAGTGAGAAAGTTCCCCATGGACTGGTATGGGACCAAGCCAGAGCTCATGGTGTAAGTTTTCCTTTTCTTTAGAACTTGATAAGAGCTATCTTAGATGTTTGTAGAAAAAAAGCTGCTCTTCAGTACAGAAACTATGAGAAAAGTAGACAAGGCAGATTACCACAGGTTCACTTTCTAATCCTGTCATTCCAAAGCCAGGTTTTAAGTTTTCTTTTATCTTTTTATTTATTTATGTATTATGAGTGTTTTTTTTCTGTGTATGTTCACCATTATTGAAGCAGTCCAGGCAGAGTTCAGAATAGGGTACCATACACCATAGCTGGTGTAAACCAATATAAAGGGGCTTGGATCATGTGGAAGAACAGATGATCCTTAGCCACTGGACCATCTTTCCAGCATTCCAAAGTCATTCAAAACTAATCTGAGAAAATGTATGATGCCAGACTATGTGTAACATACCTGGTAAGATGGGCTTTGTGCAAGCCAGTCATTTACTCAATCTTTATTTACCCATCTCAGATAGAACCGTCACTAATGCCAGAAGTGTTGAATCATACTGAGATTTGTAAGTCTTTTGGTGTTATTAGTCTTGGAAAGTAACACCTAAATTTCATTCCTCAATATGAAATAATCACACATTTCTATTTCAACTGGTATTTGTTGTTATTGTAATAATTAAATGACAATTCTATCTGAGCATCCAATTTAATTGAACTGTAATTAGTCCTGTTTACTACTACCATTCAATTCTGCATAATTACTTTGCCTCAAGAGTTTTCCTCTTCTACTTCAAACTGCTCATAAATAATAAAAAGAATGGTTACTCATAAGTGGGAAAATTCTGAAGGATTAGTTGAAGGGTGAGTCCTGAAAAGGTTATCAGATGACATAGAGATAATGACTCTAATGATACACCATAGCAGCACAATGTAGGTAGACTACATTCTCCTGGTGGGTACATTAGATAAGTAATTTATAATACCCATGAATACCAGGAACTTCGGTAAGAATAGGGAACTTAAATATTAAGCTGGATTCAAAAGTTATAACAATAAAGGAGCAGCTGGAAAAATAAGGTCATCATATTACATGGAAATATGAGTTTGCTGTGCCAACCTCTGTTCCTCTCACCTTTTGAATCTTCAAAGGGAATCAGGGGAGGATATTACTTCAGCTTTAAATGGAATTAAACAATATTTTCCATTTCTCAGAAACATTTTCCATCACCCACTGTCCTCAAGGGTAAGAAACAATTTATGTCTACACTGACAATATTCATATGTTAGAACATAGTTGCTCTTGCTAGAATTATGGAAGTGTGGATGGTAGAATAAAACACAGAGAAAAAAGTTTACGCTAATAGTAAGCAATATATTTTAGAAGACAGTGTGAAACCACAGTTCTCAAACTTATATTTTGAGGTTGTATCAAATGATTTATTTATTATGTTTTGTCCACATGTATGTTTCTGTGTATATATTTGTGATGTCTCTCTCTTTGTATGTATGTGTGTGTGTGTGTGTGTGTGTGTGTGTGAGAGAGAGAGAGAGAGAGAGAGAGAGAGAGAGAAACAGAGAGAGAGAGAGAGAGAGAGAGAGAAACAGAGACAGAGAAACAGAAACAGAGAGAAAGAAAGAGATAAGAGAAAAATAAAGAGAAAAAAGAGAAAGAGAAAGAGAAAAGAGAAAGAGAAGGAGAAAGAGAACGAGCAGGAGAGGGGAGAGAGAGATAGAGACAGATAAAGACAAAAGGAGACAGAAATACAAACAAGGAAAGAGGGAGGGAATATACTTACTATTAGTTTTGTAATTAGAACATGACTAAATGAAGAAATAAAACTTAAACATTAAAAATATTATTTGATTACTGAAACATTGTTTTAAATTTATTTTACTATGTACAACACTGAACACTTTTATTTTCATTTTATTGACTGAATTTGTTATTGAAATTCCATGTATTCATATAATAAGTCTATTATTTTTAGCCTCTTTTCGTCTTAAAACAATCAACTTATATTGATTTAACTTAAATGAGTGCATCTTTACATAATAATGGGTACAATTTATGTAAATAGTAATAACTAACCTTACCAACAATTTTTTAAGAGAAATCTAATCACTAATAAAGAATAAAACGTTTTTCACCTTGGGTATTCCGAGCTTCTGGGCTAATATCCACTTATCACTGAGTGCATACAAATGTGTGTTCTTTTGTGATTGGGTTACCTCACTCAGGATGATATTATCCAGATCCATTCATTTCCCTAAGAATCTCATGAATTCACTTTTTTTTTTAATAGCTGAGTAGTACTTCATTGTATAAATGTACCACATTTTCTGTATCCATTCCTCTGTTGAGGGACATCGGAGTTGTTTCTAGCTTCTGACTACTATACATAAGGCTGCTATGAGCATAATGGAGCATGTATCCTTATTCCATATTGGAGCATCTTCTGGGTATATGCCTAGGAGTGGTATAGCTCGATCCTCAGGTAGTAATTCGTCCAATTTCCCAAGGAACCACCAGACTGATTTTCAGAGTGGTTTTACCAGCTTGCAATCCCACCAGCAATGAAGGAATATTCTTCTTTCTCCACAACCTCTCCAGCAGCTACTGTCACCTGAGTTTTTGATCTTATCCATTCTGACCAGTGTGAGGTGAAATCTCAGGGTTGTTTACCCAAGATACAATCCACAAACGACAAAAAACTCAAGAAGAAGCAAGACCAAAGTGTGGATACTTCAATCCTTCTTAGAAGGGGGAACAAAATACTCATGGAAGGAGTTGCAGAGACAAAGTATGGAGCAGAGACTCAAGGAAGGACAATCCAGAGACTGCCCCACCTGATCCTTCCCATATACAATCGCCAAACGCAGACGCTATTGTGGATGCCAGCAAGTGCTGGCTGACAGGAGCCTAATATAGCTGTCTCCTGAGAGGCTCTGCCAGTGCCGGACTAATACAGAAGGTTCGAAACCATCCATTGGACTGAACACAGTGTCCCCAATGAAGGAGCTAGAGAAAAGACTCAAGGAGCTGAAGAGCTTTGCAACCCCATAGTAGGAAGAGCAATATGAACTAACCAGTATCCTCAGAGCTCCCAGGGACTAAACCACCAACCAAAGAGTACACATGGTGGGACTCATGGCTCCAGCTGCATAAGTACCAGAGGATGGCGTAGTTGGTCATCAATGAGAGGAGAGGCCTTTGGTCCTGTGAAGGTTCTATGCCCCAGTGTAGGGGAATGTCAGAACTAGGAAGCCGGAGAGGGTGGGTTGGTGAGCAGGGGAAGGAGGGAGAGAATAGGGGATTTTTTCATAGGGGGAAGCGGGAGCAGGTATATCATTTGAAATGTATATATAGAAAATATCTATTTAAAAAGTCTGTATTCAGTGTATACCAAAAATGTATTTGTCTTCCTGAGCCTATAGTTTCTCTTAATTTAAGTATCCCAGTTCCATTTATTTTTCCTGAAATGACATAATTTTTATGATTTCTATGACTGAATAAAATTTTATTATTTTATAAAAAAAGACTTTTTTTTTTTACTAAATTAGCATGGAGCACAGTGTTAGGCTCATATATATTATTTACTAATTATGCCATCATCATCATCCCTAAGAGGCTAAGAGCTATCAGGTCAGTTACACTGAAGGGACACTTGTAGGAACCACAGGTCTGCAGATAATTGCTAAGGAGAAGCTGAGAAAAGCTTCAGGTGCTAAAGACTATCTTTCTCAACAGACGCTACTTCAAAAGGAAACCAAACCTACTCTCCTCAAAACTGAAATCCCTGAGAGAGAGAACACATGAGTATAAGACGAATTGTCATGCAACAGTGGAAATTCTGATCAATTGACTTTAAATTTTTTGAAGTCAAACGGTGATTTAACATCTAAATTGAAAAGAAGGAAATGGAGATGGAAAGATAAAGGGAATGAAAAAACGGTTAAAGAAGATAGATGAAAGCAGGATTTAACAGAACAAAATAAGGAGAAAAGAATACTCAAATAATAAAAAAAAATGAACTGGGAAATGGTTTGTCTCAGCACTTTAAAAAGTCAGAAAAAAGTTCTGCCTTATTGCTAAGAAAGCAGGTGTTTTAGAATTATGGACATTTGTAAATACATGGGACTTTATGAGCTCACCTGGAACTCACCATGTACACCAGTCCGACCTCAGAAGAATTCCACATGGCCCTCTCAATATAGCTGGAATTAAATGTGTGTAACCAACATATGAGATACTTTATTGATGAATTGATTGATTGATTGATTGATTCATTCATTCATTCATTCATTTGTTCATTGTTTATTTTGCATGAGGATTATATTTCTCTAAGGAGTGGGCTCTGATATAATATTCTTATCTATTAAAAATATTAAAGACAAGAGATACCCTTGTGCTTATATGTGTGAAATTTAGCTTTTAGTTATATATTCATATTTGTGTTTCAAATTAATGCCATTAATTATCAAGTACAAAGAAATATTGTAAACACTCCATGGGTAACTGTTTCTGTAAAAGTCTCTTAATATTTTTTTTTACAGGTGTCATCATTTGAGAAAGCGTGCAGTATTTATCAGTTTAACTTGATTCAAAAAGAGAAGTGGGTTGTACTTCAGGCATGAAGCCATAATGGAACTTGTGTAGTGGTGACATCCAGCACAGCAAAATTAATGCACTCTCCATGACTTAATTCATAAAAGTCAAAGGAACCATTCGACTTCAGTCATCCAAACAGACAGGACAGTGAAAGTCAAATCCAGTTTGCGAATTAGCCCACTTAACTCTCTTGGGAAATTTCAGAATTTACATCTCATATGAAACTCAATAATATTTCAGAAGTCATTTTACAACTTTCCAGGTGAGAAAAATTATTTTAAATGTTCAAGGACAGGCAGCCATGATCAATTTTTCAGGATCATTAAGTTCTCTTTCCTGTAGTATTAAATGAACTTTATCCTTTCTGTAATTCCACTACAGTATAAGAAATGAAATTTGATGATAAATATACTCCTGGATAAGTGTTTGACCCTATCATTTAATCTGTTGCTTAAGTTGAAGCACTCGTAACTATTTATATTCTAAATCTTCCTCCTCTGTGGAATACCTCAACTGTAATCTTTATTTCATTTTCTTTATGTTTAAAACAGTCTGAATCCCTTTGAAAATTCTTACATATTTGTTTGGAGGTTTTAGTAATTTGAAACAAGCCACTTATTTTCTACTTCAGTTCGTGTATAAGGAATATTTGCCAGCATTAATCACACATGGAAAGACAGAAAAAGATAATATGTACAAAGGAAACAAATTCATTATTAACATGTAATATGAACACTATAGAAACATATAAAATATGCATTATAAACAGCAAAGTATATTGATGTGAATGAATATTATATTAATTTGATATAAATCATATATATAATATATATATATATATATATGTATATACAAGTATACATGTAGGTGAGAATGTAACCATAAATATGAGGCTATGGCATAGTACATAGTACATTCAGTGTGTGGCTCTAGAAATTACAATTATCTGTATTTTTTTTTTAAAGAAAATATAATTTCCTTAATCACCCATCTTATTGTTCGACATCTTCCTTATTTTCCATCTTACATTCATGGCTTTTTATTCTGTAATTATTATTGTCAATATATTAAGGCATAAATGCCAGCTGCTGAGTCCCATTCTTGTTCCTATACATATGTATAGGTACAGGTGTAAGTGTAGGTGTAGATGATATACATATAGATACAGATATAGGTACACATACAGATACAGATAGATACTGTGCTGACAAGTGGGGATTGGATAGTCATTTAGGGTTCTCATCTTTAAGCACAATTAATTCTCCTTTTCTTGGCAGTATTTTTTAATGTCTAAAGCTCTTCCTTGACAGCTGGTGACCTTTGAAATTTCTACAACATCCTTTTCTTCTGATAACTTTTCATCATATTAGAAGTTTTAAATTGTTCTAGTAGCAGCTTGACTTAAGGTTTAGAGAACGTAGAACATGAGTGCAGGAAAGCTTTGCAGAAACAATGTGTTAGTGAAGACTGGTGCTAAATAGTGTCCTTTGAACATGACAGGGCTGCTAGACATTTGAATGTCAACAATGATGGCTGCTTATAAAAGATGGACACATGATCTATCTAGTCAATATTCATTTTGAATGGGGTAGGAGTACCCACAAGCTCTATGGCAAATTAATTACTACAGGCAGTCAACAGCTGATGGGATTAGAAAATCAGACTTTCATGAGTGGTGGTGCTCCTGATATGTAGCTCAAACCACAGTGGTCATCCCTATATCCAATTATGTATGAGCAACACAGATTCACATCAATATGTCCCAGACTGAACATGGGAATGAGGGAGGAAAGGAAGACAGAGAAAAAAGAGAGAAAGAAGGGATAAAATTGGGAGGATGGTAGGGAGAACTTACCCAGAAGTTGAAAGGGGAAGAAGTGGTGAATTTAACCAGAATAAGATGTATTTATGAAGAAAAAAAAATCCACTCTGAAAAGCTCAATTAAGGACAAGTTAGATATATGGAGGCAAAAACATTAATGCCCCACCATCAGAATGTGAAGCTGTGGATCATATTTATTCATTTATACTGAAATTTCAATTTGTCAGTTATTTTTACTGAAGATGAATGAAGCTGGATTATGGCCCACGTAAAGGGAAAATTTGAAATTATTCAATGTCTGTAAAAGATAAAATGACAATAATTTATTTTGGGAATGAATATATTGTTGTCATAATTACATTATAGTTTAAATAATGTTGGCGAAGTATTCTCTGTATACTTCTAAGTGATTAACAAAAAAAGAAAATTCCTAATATGTTACCAGAACATAAATTTAATTTACAAATGGGTTAGTCAAAATAATGACTTCCACAAAAGTGCTCAAACTCTAATCCAAGAAATCTCTGATTTTATTTTTGACATTTAAAGAAAGAATATAGTTTATAGATGGTGTTAAAAGTAATAGTCAAATAAACAAATTAATTAGCAAAAAGTGATAGGCAACTAGCTGTGATATATAAACTTAATCTGGATTGACTAGATTTGCAATAGTAATTGCAAGGATCTTCACAAATAAAGATAGAAGACTGACTCAGGATCTCATTGAGCAGAATAAGTTACAAGATTAACAAAAATAGAGTTTTCACTAAAAATCTCCAAACAATACTGTGAATATGTTAATTTTTCAATCCAGTATACTCATTTCAGACAGGCAAAATCCAGAACTATAATATAAATTAGTATCATTATAGTTTACTAATCTAACATGTCTTATAGCAGCAACAGAAAATGAATACAGCAAACCTTACACGACTATGTAATCATAACACACTCTTCTACTTAAAAAAGGTGTGGAGAGGGGGGAGGCAAAAGGGGTTTGTTCTTGTTGTTTTTGTTGTTTGTTTGTTTTTTGGAGGGGAACCTGGGAAAGGAAAAATTTACATGTAAATAAAGAAAATATCTAATAAAAACTAAAAAATCAAAAAGGTGTGGAAGTTTGGAAAACTTTTATCAAGATAGCCAGGTGAACATAATGAATACTTTTATCAAATAGATGTCAAAATTTTGGCACCTAAAATTTCTGTCTGAAAAATAACTAATTAATACTATTAATTAATTAATAGTATAAATGGTGAATTAAGCATTTTTCTAAATCGATAATGAAATGTCTAGTCTTGATGATTTAAGTAAATGATATTGTATATGCATTTTTTATATTTGTATATTTTATATTAAATGGAGATAAATATTTCAATAATTATATATGTATGTTTATATATACTTCACTGTATTATTTTCTTAAGAAGAATGAATAGAGGCAAGAGAATGCAGACATACTTATGCAAACACATATATAATTAAAATTATTCTCATACATATGTGTGTGTACGATTATGTATGTGTGTGTCTACATCTATGTTTGTGTTTCTGTGTATGATACATGTATGTGTGCACATTTGTATGTGTGACTAGATGTAACAATATTTGAAAATAAGAAAGACACATGTTGGTGTCCATTGTCTACATGTATCATTTCCAGGTCTATCGCTAATTCATCTGGCCTAGCTCCTCTCTCTGCTTCGATAATGCTAGGTACTTAGGCATAGTCCTCCATACCCACACTGTATAAGGGTGCTAGAATGCAAATTCAAGCCATCATGCTTGCACAGCATATATTTCTCACTGAGCCACGTCTCCAGTCCAAAGTCTATGTTTCTCTGTTTTATTTGACTTCATATTATTGCTGTTTTGTAACTGTTACCCACATTTGTGATATCCTTATCTATCTTTTACATCCAACATCTACTATCTAATTTCATGGCAATTTGTTGACTCACTGTACTGTTAGTGACATTTGCCTAAGTTTCGGTTATTAATTGATATATTATTATGCATATTTTATGAGTGTTTTGTGACCATCTGGAAGAATAGACACTGCATCCTTTGGTCTCTACTGGATGTTCAGTATTCATTTTTCTCAGGTAGGTCCTTAGGACTGGAAGAGCTAAAATGAAGATTAACATGTTTATAATGTATTGTTAGTAATACTGGTTAAAGTTTCCAAAATAGGGTTACAAAGACTCCAGGAAAATTATATCTATAGCTTCTCCTCCAACGAGGCTTCTGCCTTTTAATGTGGCTTTAGTCAGTCTGCATGGGTTGAATTCGTATTTACTATAGGGTTTGTTAGAATAACAAAGTTGTTCTCACATGTATGCATAATTAGTTTCTTATATATTTTATTTATTTTTGCTTGAAAGTTCTTTTTAAACATTTGGACTCTGGATCACTTACTAACAGTGAGTTTCAGACATCTTCAACAGAGTATGTTTGTTTTAACTTTCTGGACTTGATACATGTGCATTCTTGGGGAGGTAGAGAAAGAGAAAACTGCATAGGTTCTATTTGTATGAGAGAATAGTCTCTTTATAATTAAAAATAAACAATAAAAAGGTATATTCTTAATTTAAAGAACTACAATTATCCAATTCTTAAAAATATTTTATTTTTAGGATAAACAAGGTTTATATAATGGTTATAACTATATTTGCCCAATTTCATATAAGTCATATTACTATGTCAAGCCCTCTAGACAATCTCTAGTAATTCGACATCATCACTGTATATTCACATATATATTCAAATGTAACTTATATACCACAACATTGTATATAAGGCAGATATTAGCATATATAGCGATTTATTAAGTTAAAGAGTCTTTTCTAGAGAATGAGAAAGACAAGCCACGATCCCTTTTTTGTTTTGTATGTTTATACTAAAAGCCCTCTGCAACTATTTTCTTTTTATGTACAATAAAAATTTTAAGCATCAGATGGGTCCCAGGAAACAGTAAAGAGAATAGTTCTGTTTAAACTGCCATGAATTTTTATTCATTAAATTGTATACAATAGAGACATTAAAAAAATACTTGTGAAACCAAGAGACAAATTTACAATTGATTCTTAATGTTTAAGAAATTAACCTTTTACACAGAATGCTTTTAGATTAAAACTAAGACATTTCTAAAAGTTAAATATTCTAATTTTATACAGAGTTGTTTAAAGTTATTACTATCTTACAAACAAAAATTATAATTATCTCCAAAATTTAGAAAATTGAAACTAGCACTGTTGACTTAACCTAGGTGTAGATTCTACTTACATTCCTGTACATGTTAGGGTAGCATTAAAGCTCAGTTCTGCTTCTGGGATACATACTGATTAGATGGCAGATATTAAAGTGAAATCCAATGTTCTGATTCTCTAAATTCAGGAAATTAGACAGGAAAATGCTATTAAGACATAATCCTAAATATTGCATTTTTCATTCCATAAGCTAAGCCTTGGACACTCAAGGGCCCTTTTCCTAAAAGAAAGAAGTATTTGAAAATTTGGCAATTAAATGTTTAGAGATTAAGAAAATGGAACATAAGACATGGATGACAATGAAATATCTGTTCTTGGTCCCCTAATCAGCATTTGGACAAAACTTAGGACATGGTAAGGAAAGGAATGAAATCTATTAAAATTAATTGTTCTATTTTAGTCCTGAGAAGACAAAGTGATTATAATGACAGGGTTCCCAGTGGAGGAATGGGGCCACCCACATACCTTTAAAAATTTTGACTCAGTGTTGTTTGTGTCTAAAACAAATATAGGGACAAAAAGGGAGCAGAGACTAAAGGAAAGGCCATCCAGTGATTGGCTCAACTTGTGATCCATCCCATTGGCAGGCACCAAATCCTGATACTATTATTGATACCATGCTGTGCTTGTAGAGCCTAGCATGCCTGTCCTCTGAGAGACTCTATCAGTCTGACTGAGACAGATGCAGATACTTACAGCCAAGCATTGGACTGAGGTCAGGGACCCCTATGGAAGAGATGGAGGAAGAACTGAACGAGCTGAAGGTGATGGCAACCCCATAGAAAGAACAACTGTATCAATTTATGGAAACCCTCAAAGTTCTCAGAGACTAAACCATCAACCAAAGAGCATACATGGGCTGGTCCGTGGCCCCAGACACATACGTAGCAGAAGATTGATTTATCTAAATTCAGTGGGAGAGTATGTGGCTAATCCTGTAGAAACTTGATGCCCCGGGTAAGGGGGATGCTGGGGGGATGAGGTGGGGGTCCATGGTGGGAGATGAGTATAGGAGAGCACTGTTTCAGAAGCAAAGAGGGGGTAGGATGGCATCAGGAACTCTGGGAGAGGGGACCAGAAAAAGTAAGCAACATTTGGAATGTAAATAAATAAAAATAATAATAATAAATGGCAGTAAGTATCTGGAATTCTTAAATATGTTTCATAAAATCACAAATTTTGAATGTCCTATGGCCAGTATTCCTAGGAAAGAGTAGAAAAAAGTAATATAATTTGTTTTCATCTATGAGCCTGAAGTGATGAAACTGAAGTCTGGGAGGGAAATGAACAGTAATCTTGATGATGTTACAGGGATTATGGATTCTATTGCAGAAGTTACGAACATTGTAGGAGTCTTGAGATTATCATCTAGAGGTATAGTCATATTAGCACAAGAATGGTAGTTATATTTTATATGCTTCATATGTCAGAGAAGATACCGTACTCATAGAAGCTAGCAAGCAAATTTCATGGGTCAAAGAAAACTACTTGAGCCATTGATGCTGGTAATGAAGTGATAACTTGTTCTTGGTGTTGAAGTGATCATACTGGCTAGAACTGAAGTCAGTGGACAGAGAAAGATACTTCAAAGAATAGTAACCCAAATCAGAACACTTAAGGCTCACATCAGCTCACTGGAGCTTATGATTAACACTGCTTTTCAACTTTGCACTTAGTGATATCACCTTAAAAGCAAGCTTGACTTTGTCCAACGTAGGAATGTTTTCTGTTCCCCCTGGGAACTACACATCTGCTAATACACCACAGATGATAATTAGCATACGCAGTAGCTAGACAACTTTAAGAAGAAAGAAAGTTAAAGGAGTGAATTTTCAAGGCCTGACCTTGAATTAGGAAGGACGGATTCTTATACTTCCAGAAATGACTCCTATCTATTCAGCTTCAACTATAAGGAATAAAAAGGTTTTTTTTTTTTCAGTATAATCATTTCCTTAGACCTTAATATTTTGAAAGAGATACAGATCTCTCTCATCCAAAAAATAAGTAACACATTCATGTCAATAAATCTCAACCTGTTAGAATGTCATTCAAATAGAGTATCTCAGTAGTATTCAGCATATTTATTGTCTATACTCACTTTTCTCTTTCCTCTGTTGAGAAAGCTTTCTGAAGTAGTGGTTCTTTGTTATAAACATGCTGAATTAATCATATGAATGATGACATTCATTTCCTAAGTGGTTGATCTATGACTCCTGGCTCATTATTCTAAAATCCTAGGATTCCAGTTTTCAATGCTGTCCATTCCATCAACAAGAGTTTAAAAATGCAAATAATAAAATTCTTGATGGATTTGTTCCCAGATGGAGTATATATTGGCATCACTTAGTAACTAATAGATGGCCTATAAGAACAAGGAACCCTAAAGGATTTCCTAATGTCTGGTGTTACCCACCTACTCTTTTCCCAGGAGATATGAAGAAGCCTTGACCTAATCTTAGAAACATCTCAGGAAAGTGACTTTGTAGTTTGCAGATTACCAATCCCTTGTTGAGTACTTTCTTTTCCCCAGCTTAATACCAGAACTCTTTATAAACATTGTGTTCTCAGAATTATATTTCTTAGTTTCCCTAAAGCAAGCCATGCTATGAATTATATTTAAATTATAAAATAAAGTCTACTAAATAACTAAGTAGTTTCTCAATTTCTGCAAAGTTATAGTTTAATTTTTCAAAACTCATATAGAACTAAAGAGTTGAGACATTTACTGATATGAATTTTCTGTCACCTCTAAATGCTAAATGCTACTTTCTACTGTTACGTTCTAATGCACTAAGAATATTACCTGTGTGGGCTTAAGGAAGAAGTGCTGCTAAATGGTCAAATTTTAAGATCTAAATCTAAATTAAATCACATACATTGTTTTCATGTTGAGTAAAATAAGAAATAGGTTGCTTTCTTCCATTTACTGGTAAACAGCAACAAGGAATGCTTTTCTTTCTTTCTTTCTTTCTTTCTTTCTTTCTTTCTTTCTTTCTTTTTCCTTTTTTCTTCCTTCCTTCCTTTCTTTCTCTTTCTTTTTTTTAACTGTCAGGTTAAGTTCTCATAAATGGAAAGTACCTGCTGAGGAAAACATCTCCCTTGACTTAAAAGAGGGCATTAATGCCTCTGTCACTTCACAAGGAGGTGAGGATTAAAGTAGCAAATGTGGAGTACTTAGCTATCCAGCTTCCAGGCTTACAATTTCAAGAGTTGAACTTGTTGTTTTCTGTCAGGTGGAGAGGAGTTGTGTCTTCATCAGTCAGAGAAGTTCTTGTCAAGGTGAAGTTAATTCTGAACTTTGGTTTCCTGGAAAAGCCAGTAAATAAATGTGTAGATCAACATTCTATCATTATTATTATTATTATTATTATTATTATTATTATTATTATTATTATTAATTCCATTCATTTACATCTCAAATGATATTCTACTTCCTGGTTATCCCCTTCACCAACCCTCATCCCATGTTATCTTATTTCCCAGTTACCCTCCACCAACCCTCCATCCTACATCTCCCCTCCCTCCTCCTCTTTGCCTGTATGAGAGTGCTCCCCCACCCACCTATACTCTCCATCCCCACTGCTCTAGCATCCCCTTACTCTGGGGTATCAATCCCCCCCAGGATCAAGGGCCTGCCCTCTCATTGCTGTCAGACAAGGCCATTCTCTGCTACATATGTATCTGGAACCATGGATCCCTCCAAGTACATCCTTAGTTGGTGGTCTAGACTTTGGGAGAACTGAGTAGTCAGGCCAGCCTATGTTGTTCTTCCAACGGGGTTGCAATCTACCAGTCCTTCTGCCAGCTCCCCTACCAGGTTCCCTGATTTGAGTCTGATGATTGCCTCCAAGCATCCACATCTGCATTGGTCAGTGGCTGGCCAGATCTCCCATGGAACTGCCCCATTTGATTCCTGTCAGAAAGCACCTCTTGACCACTGTAACAGTATTGGGTTTGGTGTCTGCAGACATGATGGATCCCCAGTTAGAGCCATTCCCAGTTGACCCTTCAAGCAGTCTCTGTTCTATTTTTTGTCCCAGGTCTTCCTTTAGAAAGGAATATTTCTGGTTAAAAAACTTTGAGATGGGTGGGTAGCCCCATCCCTAGACCAGGGGCCAAGCCTATCTTCTGGAGGTGGTCTCCAAAGGTTCTACCTCCACCTTCTCTGCTCATTACAGCTAAAGTCAATCCTGTTGTGTCTTGGGAGCTTCACATTTCTCTGGTGTCTGGGACCCTCCAGTGTCTATCCCCAGTTCTTCATCCCCCCCCCGCTACCTATTTTTATTCTATTTTCTGTCCCTCTGTACCTCTTTTACATCTCCAGTTTCTGATACTGCCACCCTTTATTTCCTCTCCCTCCTTTCTCTTTCCCTTGTCCCCCTCTCCTTCCACCTCCCACAATCATCTTCCTCCCCTATCAATACATGACTGAAGCATCCACCCTCTGGTCTTCTTTCCTTCTACATTCCATATGATCTGTAGGTTGTATCATGTGTATTGTGAGATTTTGAGCTAGTATCCATTTATTAATGAGTACATACCATGTGCGTTCTTTTGTGTCTGGGTTACCTCAACCAGGATCATATTTTCTAGTTTCATCCTTTTGTCTGCTAATGTAATGAAATCATTGTTTTTAATCGCTGTGTAGTACTCCATTGTGTATATGTACCACATTTTTTGTATCCATTCTTCTGTTGAGGGACATCTGGTTGGTTTCCAGCTTCTGGCTATTATAAATAAGGCAGCTACAAACATAGTGGAACATGTGCCCTTGTCATATGATGGAGCATCTTTTAGGTATATGCCCAGTAGCAGTATAGTTGGGTCGGGTCTTTAAGTTGAATTATTTCCAATTTTATCAGGAACTACCAGAGTGACTTCCAAAGTGGTTTTACTAGGTTGCAGTTTCACCAGCAATGGAGAAGTGTTCCTTTTTCTCCATGTCCTTGAAAACATTTGCTGTTACCTGTGTTTTTTAACTTAGCCATTCTGACTGGTGTGAGGTGGAATCTCAAAAATTGTTTTGATTTGCGTTTCCCTGATGACTAAGGATGTTGAATGTTTCCTTAAGTGTTTCTCAGCCATTCCAGCTTCATTTGATTATTCTCTATTTAGCCCTGTACTCCACTTTTTAATAGGGTTCTTTGGTTCTCCGGAGTCTGCCTTATTGAGTTCTTTGTATACATTGAATATCAGACCGCTATCAGATGT
Organism: Montemys delectorum; assembly: GCA_019843815.1. Taxonomy (NCBI): domain Eukaryota; kingdom Metazoa; phylum Chordata; class Mammalia; order Rodentia; family Muridae; genus Montemys; species Montemys delectorum. The sequence goes on along the minus strand of JADRCD010224693.1, from coordinate 27,733 downwards.
AGGGTTGGTAAATATTTTTTCCCAATCTGTAGGTTGCCATTTTGACCTATTGATAGTGTCCTTTGCTTTGCAGAAGCTTTTCAAATTTATGAGGTCTCATTTGTTGATTGTTGATCTTAATGCATAAGCTATTGTTCAGGGAGTTTTCCCCTCTTCCTCACTTCTTCTTTTTTTTTTTTTTTTTTTTGTTTTTGTTTTTGTTTTTAGATATTTTCTTTATTTACATGTAAATTTTCCCTTTCCCAGGTTCCCCTCCAAAAAACAAACAAACAAACAAAATCAACAAGAACAAACCCCTTTTGCCTCCCCCTTCCCCTTGCCTGCCGCCCCCTATTAGATTCAGCATATCTGGTTTTATATGGAGGTCCTTGATTCACTTGGACTTGAGCTTTGTGCAAGGAGATAGGATTTGCATTCTTCTACATACAGACTGCAAGTTGAACCAGCACCATTTGTTGAAAATTCTGTACCCCCCCTCCCCACTGAATGGTTTTAGCTTTTTTGTCAAAATCAAGTGACCATAAGTTTGTGGGCTCATTTCTGGGTCTTCATGTTTACTCCATTGATCTACCTTCTTGTCTTTGTACCAATTCCATGCAGCTTTTATCACAATTGCTCTATAGTACAGCTTGAAGTCAGGGATGATTATTCCCACTTTATTGTTGAGAATAGTTTTTGCTGTTCTAGATTTTTTGTTATTCAAATAAATTAGAGAATTGCTCTTTCTAATTCTAGGATGAATTGAGTTGGAATTTTGATGGGGATTGCATTCAATCTATAGATTGCTTTTGGCAAGATGGCTATTTTTACTATATTAATCCTGCTCATTCATGATCATGAGAAATCTTTCCATCTTCTGAGGTCTTCTTCAATATCTCTCATCAGGGATTTGAAGTTCTTGCCATACAGATCTTTTGCTTGTTTGGTTAGAGTTACACCAAGAATCAGCTTCCAGAAATGTCCCTTGAAGACTGGCAAAGGCTGATCTTCATTTTTTTTCCTCTGCTTAGGAGAAAATTGGTCTGGCTCACTATTAGCTCAAAGCTGGATATAATGTCATCATCTGCTTTTAATTATATTTTTGAGATTATAGTATGATTCCATAATTTCCAAATCCTTCCTTCTTCTAAAATCTGTAATATACCTGTCTTTGCTCTTTCTAAATTTCAGGCCCTCAAGTTTTTAATTGTTGTCTTATCTATATATTTATATGCTTACTCCTAAATATAACCTGCTTAGTCTGTATAATAGTAATCATATGTATGCTTTCAGAGATGACCATTTGGTATATAGTTTCAACGTACAGTGCTCTGCTTTCAATACTTATGAAAATGCTTATCTAGGATATGTTTGGACTTAACATTTTAAGTCATGGTTGTTTGTCAAGTGCCGTTAGAGCTAAAAGTCTTATTGTTCTTATTAATATACAATGTATTGTAGCTAAAAGGAATTAGAATAAACACCCCTGGGAAATTATCTTGATTTTGTTTATATAAATATATTTGGAGCAGGATTCCCACTATGGCATCACTAACATTTTAAATTTTGACCTGCCTGGTCTCTAATTGTGGGATGATGACTTATACGTAGCAACATCCATACCCTCCCCATTCGTGACAACAAAAACTGCTTTCTAGCATATCCCAAAGTTCTTGAAAGGCAAATATTCTACTACTTCCAAGTATTAATCTGCAGAGTCTCAAACAAAGAGATCTGTATCCATAATAAATATACTCTGCTTGTATTTTTGCCATCATTAATATAAGAAGAAATGCACATATTCAATATATTTAGGAAAAAGACAGCATTTGATTTTATAAAATAAGATACTTCAAACATCATTTAGGAGAAAATCTTCTATATTTGTGTCAATGTTCAAAAAATCAAGCATATTTCAAATTGGCAAGGATATTAATAAAACATTCAGTGTACTTCACCAAGCCATCAGTAAACACTTCTCAGGACTCTTTACTTTGCACATATAACATACTGGTACCACCATGCCCGTGTATGAGTGCTTAAACATTTCCACTTCATAGTTTATATCACTGTATGGATTTGAAGGCAACTTCTGTCTTCTACACATCTTTGAGTACGGTTTCAAGTATTTTAAGTATTCTAATTAGATTTTTAAAAGGAGTATTTGCCTTCTAAAATAATCCTTCACAAGTAACATTTTATTATTTGATGAATGAACAGATATAGTAATATATAATTCAAATGGTTTTACCTTTTTAGTCAAACACTTTAAGACAACTTCTTCATAACAAACACTACAGTATGTTCTAGGGAAAAGCATGATATAAACTGAGGTCATACTTTCACGGGATACTACTTTGTTATACAAAAGAGAGAGGATCAAATCTGTTTTAGAAATATGACGTAACAGATGCTATAAGATGGATAATCAAAGGCATATAGAAAGAGAAATATTCATTTTATTCATGCATCCCAAAAAACTAAAATGTTAATATGTTAAATAAAAGGAAAACAAGAAAAATGGTTATGTAAAATTTAAAAGCATCTATACAGCTCTGGGGATAATCAATGGAGTGAAGAGAAAGGCAACAAAATAAGAAATAGTGTAAACTGTGCATTTTATGAGTAGTTAACAGTCAGATATACAAAAACTCCATTAAAGGAAAAATAACACCATTATTACAATAGCAGAGCAAACAGAAACAGCCCAAATAATAAATATTGGTAGGTGGTTAAGAAATTTGGTACATATAAACAAGGGAGGATTATTCTTCCATTAAAAACAATATCCCCTTGTCAATTTGTATCAGCATGAATAGAACTAGAGAACGTTATATTACATCAAATGAAAAGAAGAAAAAATAAAGAAAAGCCAGTGTCAGTTTACTCATCTGTGGGACATAAGCTATGAGAGAAATTAAGTAGAGATGCATGGTGCCTGAAGCTGAGAAGCATGAGACAGGGTAAAGACTGATGGAAAATGTTGTTGGATATGTATCGTTTACATGTGCATAAGAGCAGGTGCTTTTGTTTTTTATCAGATAACAATGTGCTTCAAAATAGAAAAATGGACTGAGCATTTATAAAAACTGGACAAAAAAAGTTTCCATTTTTTAACTATAAAGGAATTTACTATAGAGGAGCTCTGAGAGACTCAGGGAATATCATAGAAGAGAGTTAAAGAACATAAGAGCTGAAAGATAGGTTTGGGAGATACCGTCTTCTGGGTACAACAGCCATAAATCAGAGCTTCTGTGGCTGCCAGTACTAGACCTGTACAAGTATGGCCACAACAGCATCCAATCAGAGAGAGGGAAGTTAATACAGCCCTACTTTTTCTACCTCAACAACTTGTCAAAGACAGATTTGATCAGAAAGGCAATTAATATCTGTTGCTGTCCCAAAATTAGCTCTATATACATGGTCATCAAAATAATCCACATTAAAATTGGTCCATCATGAAACATTAAAGATCTTGATTGAGAGATCTCGAGCATTAAAAATTTAAATGACAGAGGAATAGAAAAAGGTAAAGGAGGTAAGAAGGAAATCATGAAAACTGAAAGACTACTATGTGATATAAGAGGATCATGTATCTAAAACAACTTCAGGGACAAAAAGTGGAGAAGAGACTGAGGGAAAGGTCATCCAGTGGCCAGCCCAACATGGAGATCCACCTCATGGGGAGGCTACAAGACCTGTCACTATTACTGATGCCATGGCTTCCTTACAGACAGGAGCCTAACATGGTTGGTGGTCCTCTGATGTAGCCCGACAAGCAGTTGACTGAGACAGCCATAGATTCTTACACCCAACCAATGGACTGAAGTCGTGGATCCTTGTGGTTGAATTAAGGAAAGGATGGAAGAAGCTGAGGAGGAGGGCTACCAGACCCTATATGAAGACCAGAGAGTCTCAACTAACCTGGATCCCTGGGATCCTTGAGACACAGAGCCACCAACCAGGCATCATACAGTACAGGATCTTGTCCAAGGACCCTAACATGTATACAGCAGAGGACTGCCTGAGTGGGCCTCAGTGGGAGATGTACCTAATCCTCAAGAGACTTGAGGCCCCAGGGAGTGGGGAGGTCTAGTGGGGGGAGCATTCTCTTGAAGACAGGGGTGGGAGGAATGGGATGAGGAACTTGTGGGGGGAGGACTGGGAGAGGAGCAACAGCTGGATTGTAAATAAATAAAATAATAATTTAAAAAACAGAGAAAAGTCCATGTGAATATTTTTTTAACAGCTGAGCAATATTCCACTGTGTAGATATACCATGTTTTCTTTTTCCATTCTTTGGTTGAGGAACATTTGGTTGGTGTCAGTTTCTGGTTATTATTAATAAAGCTGGTATGACCATAAAAATAAAGAAGATTATGTATGTTTGAAATTCTCAAGGAAAAAAAAGTAAGGGGCCTAAGTAATGTCTCAGAAGTTAAGAATACTGACTGCTCTTCCATGTTTGATTTCTAATACTGTATTGCTGTATGGAGTGTATATCTCACTCAATACCCAATATTAACATACATTAAAATGATTGCATTATTTCTCACTTTTTTTGATATTTTAGATGTTTTTAGTAGACCATTCATAAAATATAAATCAATGAGAAAATTTCCCAAGACTTTTAAAGGCACAGTGAGAAACAGGTGCTCTGTAGTTTGACTCCAATACTCCTGACCAGAATGTTTGCTTTTGGATGTTCTTTATGTGAAGGGATAGAGGTATGTAAGGACAGACGTTTTGATCTGTGGACTGAGGTTTTGATTTTCCTAAATACCTCAAACTGGATCTGCTGACTCTACCTGAAGTAACTTTATGCTATTACAGAAAACCAGAACCTGTTCTCCTAAAACAAAATCAAATCATAACCATGATGAAATATGATTTAACTTTTTTGTTTTGTTGATTTTTGTTTGGTTTGGTTTGTCTTTTTTTGAAACAGAGATTCTCTATGAAGTACTGGCTGACCTAGCACTCTGTAGACCATGCTGGCCTTGAACTCACAGATCTTGCCTTTTGTTTTTTTTTCAAATGTCAAAACCCAAAAGCTTACATTTTTTGTCTGTAATTGCCAAGACCTTAACATTTTATCCTAGAAAGATATCTAGAGGCTCAGTGGAGTATAGGAATAAGAGAAGATAATTAAAGTTCCATGCACTTTGCTTCTCTATGCCAATTAACATATTCTCTGGAAAATGGAAAGTAGTAGGTGATTAATTAATGCAATATTTTATTATAAGGAGAAGGTTATTTCTTGGGAGGAACATGGAAGTGGAGGAGAAACAGTAGTTTTTAGTATTTTAATATGCTAGCTAACATGCTGAAAATGAGATAGCCAGTCATACTTTTGCTGAAAGAGCAAAGAGAACGTGTAATATAATTCTTAGCCAAGAAAAAAATTCTAAGCTTTTACTTTTATTTATTTTTAAAATCCAAATACATGCTTCCACATAATTTTAGAGCTATCTCGAGGGATGCTTTTAGTATGCCCAAAATAGAACTAAATACAGTGCACAGAATTGCAAAAAAAAAAAAAAAAAGTGCCTTGGAAAGTAGTGTTTACAATTGCTCAGGTAGAAGTAAGACAATATGCAATAATGAAGAAATGTGGATAAATGGTTTTTAGCAGATAGTCTTCATTTCTTTCCATTCAGCTCCATATTGCATTGCCTTTATTAAATTAACGAAACTCAAAGCACTCAGAAAAACCTAAAATGAACTAACAATTTTCAATGTCATGAAAGGACTTTAATAATATTAAACTCACCTTTGTGATATTGTCTTAATTTCTGGAATAAAAAAGAACTCTAATAATAAATTAGGCTATAAAATTGTCTGAATTGTAAACAGATAAAATTGCCCTTCTACTCTAACATGAATGTATACTAAAATCTATTCAATCTTAAACAAATTCATATTAATTATTTCATATGTTGTTCATATTCCACTTGTCAGTTGTCACTTAAAGATTTATAACTGTATTTTATTATTCTTGACTTTACAGCCATAAAACAACTCACTCATCAAATGATACATGTCTCCCTATTCTTTAGTTTTCCGTTTCTCTATGTTCATGATTTTAATCCACAATATCCAAAGGTGAATAAAAATCAAGAGTTGCATGTAGCTGGGGGTTGGTGGCACATGCCTTTAACCCCAGCACTTGTGAAGCACCAGCAAGCAGATTCTTGAGTTCAAGCCAGCCTGGTCCCGGGACAATCAGGGCTAAACAGAGAAACCCTGTCTTGAAAATCCAAAAAAAAAAAAAAAAAAAAAAAAAGCTGCATATATATCTCATATTTTATTAGCTATGTTCAAGCATCTTGTATTAATTTCTCTAAAACACTCAGAGTTTTGCCTGTAACATCTCCATCACCATTGTGTTTAGACCCTCAATAATATTCATTATTATCCCTTGGCAAGTAAGTTGACATATAGCTGGAGAACTCAGCCCTCCCCCAGAATCCAATAGTAGAGGAAATTAAATTAATAGAAGACAATATTTGACTATTGCTCATATCAATATACATTCGGCACAGAAAACAAAGACATACATTATTCTACCTGCAAGGTTACAGATTAAGGCTTTCCCTGTCTATTTGGCTCCTAGAAGCACCATAGAAAATTACATACACTGGGTGGCTTTTTGGTATTTGTTTTATCATGCTGCTGAAGATTAAAGTATACCATAGCCTCTGTCTTCAACATCATATTTTGGTATGGTGTTTAACAAAAGAACTTCAGAGGCTCAAAATTCATTTTCTAGTGCCACTTAACATAGTGTAACTTTTAAAAAATATAGTTGTTCTCATTAAAACTCATAAGTCTCAGTTCCCAGTTAGTGGTCTGTAGATGTGGTAGGTCTTTAATGGACACTTGGAGTCAAGAGAGTCTCTTGTGGTAATGAGTTAACTGTTCTACATATCCAGGCTTTCTTCCTCCTTTGAAATTGCCCACATGCCTTCCATATAGCTTTGTTTTGTTTTACTTTCTTATACAAGGAAAATTTTTGTGTATGACCAGAAGTGGAGTGAGTGCAACTTAACATGCTTTCGAACTTCCAGAACTGTTTGCTAAATATGTCATTTTTGTTTGTTTTATTGGTTGTGTTTGGTATTTGGATATTTCTTTGATCACTTGTTTGTTTTATACGTTCTCCATTCTCAGATATTTTGTTATAGAAAGAAAAAGCAAATGTGACTTGTACACATACGAAAGAAGGAAGTCGCCCATGTCTCTATGTCTCTTTAATTATATTAGAGAGAATTTGGTATACAAAACATGCCCAAAGACACCTCAATCTTTATTTATAATTTTTCCTTTCTTTCTTTCTTTCTTTCTTTCTTTCTTTCTTTCTTTCTTTCTTTCTTTCTTACTCTCTCTTTCTTTCTTTCTTTCTTTCTTTCTTTCTTTCTTTCTTTCTTTCTTTCTTTCTTTCTTTTATTTATTACTTAGCATCTAGATTGCACCTTTCTTCCATCCTCAGTCCCATCCATACAAATACCCCTCATTATCTCCTTCCCTTTTCATCAGAGAAATGGAAGCCTCCCCCCCCCCCCAACTTGGTTACCATCTCACTCTGGGACATCTAGTCCCAGTGGGACTGAGTATATCCTCTCCCACTGAGACTTGACAAGGACGTGCAGTTAGGATAATGGGATCCAATGACAGGCAACAAAGTCAGAGACAGTACCCACTCCAGTTGTTAGGGGACCCACATCTGCTACCAATGTACAGGGGGTCTTAGTCCAGCCCCTGCATGTTCTTTGGTTGGTGGTTCAGTCTCTTTGAGCCCCCATGGGCCTAAGTTAGTTGACTTTGTCTGTCTTCTTATGGTGTCCTTGACCTGTCTAGCTTTCTCAATTCTATTCCCTACTATTTCAGGAGAATTTCTGAGATCTGTCTGATGTTTGATGTCATGTGTTTCTAACAGCTGCTGGATGAATCCTCTCTGGAGACAGTTATGCTAGGTTCCCTTTTGCAAGTGTCAGGGGCTGGTTCTCTAACATAGGATGGATCTTAAGTTGGAGCAGTCATTGGTTTTGTTAGAGTCGAAATCCCTAAAGGATGACCCTCAGACTCAAATAATATGCAGAGACAAAGAGCTTTTACTCTGAAGAAGTTACTAGCATGTGGGGGTCAACCCTTTATCAAAATGGTAACAACCAGCTGAGGTTGCAGGAACACTTTTATGCAGGACTAGAGTAGTTTTTGGAAGGCTTAGGTAATCCCTAATATAACTATCTAGGGATGTAGTAGTTAGATTAGTACAATTTAGAGTGGTTGCTATGTTAGTTTTACTATTTCTGGTAAGGTATTGAAGAACTTCAAGAACTGATTTAGCTCCAGCCCCATTATCTCCTATAGCTAGATGTACCAGGAACTGACTCAGCTCTGGGTTTATCCTCTCTTTTGGCCAAATGTCAGGCCACTATTCACCCACTGTCTGTGGCTCTCCTGAGAATCCTTGCCTGCTTCTTTAGGAAACTGAAACTTAAGGCATAATATGGCTCCCTGCTCTAAAATGGACTGGGCTAGGTCCTCTCAGTTGGCTGTTCCCTCAATCTCTTCTTCATCTTTGTCCCTGCACGTTTTGTAGACAAGACAAATTTTGAGGCATCTCAGGGACTAGACAGAGATCTGGGACATGAAGGCCCAGGGAGTCTTTGGATGTGACCTAGCTGAGATTCCTAGCAGCAGGTAATGTGGAGACTAAAGCCAGGCAGGACTTCCAGTGGAAGGAGAGGGACACCAACCCACCCACAAAGCCTCCATTTGTAATTATAGTTGAAGTTATCTTTCAAGGAGTCCACAAAAATTTCATCTGAATTTTAAAATTAGTTGGTGTGATTATAAATTCAGTGAAAATATTATTGACTCACAAAAAACTATTTCTAGAATTGATTTTAAGATACTATGGTAGATATTACCATCAATAATAAAGGAAAGAGATCTACCTTAATTGTTTCAAATTGTTATACAAAATAAGATAAAGTGGGTAACTCCTGAAATCAGAAGTGATTTCTCTACATTCTTGATGCAGATCAGGCCTAAATTCCAGTCATTGAAGACTGGTTTCAAAGCACTTTAGATATTTCTTTTTGATGCATCTTTTATTGTGGAAGGGTAATAATTCTTTATGAGCTGATTTATAAAAGCAATCATTCCTTTCCTCGAGCCTTCTATCTTCATTACCTCATCATTTCCCAACCCCCTACCTTGGAACTTAACTTTTGTCTCATACATTTGAAAGAGAGGCACACAAACATCCATTCTGCAGAATGCCCTGAGCACATTATTTGATAATTGCTTCTTGGAAGAACTGCTTCTTCTTGATATCTTCACTACTGTTCTCACCTTAATTCTGTCTTTTGTCACCAATAATAGTGTTCAGTCTCCTGAAAACTCTGGCTGATTGAGGATTTCTGTATTGACTGGGAAGGTTGGTAATGGATATATTCACACTTTAGCCAGAAAGAACAGAAAAGAATCTTCAAAGTTTGCAATAAACAGAGCAATCTTAAGGGATCAAAATTGTCCCTCAGATTCAATGCCAGGTGTCTTCTCCAATCTTAGTCTCTCAACTTCCCAGCCATATCAGCTACTTACTCTGAGCAGGGAGTCTAGATATTCCTGCTGACAGAGTCTGAGAAGAAAAAGCACAGCTGCTGCAGGCATACACTGTGTCTGCCAATTTCACAAAATGAAAACGAGGCTGATATATAGTGTCCACGGGGTATTAATGTTTTTCTGCCTCTACCTCTTTCTCTATATTTTTTTTCCTGAATACCTATATTCAAGTTTTTCTCTCAATATATTTTCACTGAGATCTTATCCACTCTTGTTATTCAGGTAAGCATGTCAGAACCAGAATTGGAGTGCCTCAAATCAACACATTTGATATTACAATTGAGAAGAAAACATTGGGAATAGCTACAGTAAAGTATCCTTGTGCAGGATAAAACTAAAACAAAAACAAACAAACACCATCATTCTATAAGGATGGGCTGATTAAATTGGTCACAGTATAATTCTTACAAATCATAATATAGTCATGCCTTCTTAAGGAGCACAGAAGCAAGAGACAGCTTTTTCTGATCCTAATTATTAATACTAACTCTTCAATGACATTGCACTGGAGTTTGTTAACATTATTCTAGTTCTATATCCTTTGGGAGCAATGGCAACTCTAACTTTGTTAAGTCTATTTCTAATTTCAAGCCTACAGGAACTAATATTGGGCTAACATGATGGCCCAGAGGGTAAAAATGCCTGCAATCAACCTTGAAAACATGAGTTTAGTTTCTGGAATCCATTTGGCAGAAGATAAAACACTCATAAAGTTGTTCTAACTTCCACCACTGTGGCACACACACACACACACACACACACACACACACACACACACATGCACACACACATACAAAATCTCTTTAGTCGACCTGCATATACAAATAAGTAATAGAATCAAAATATAATTTAAAATATCTCTATGGAAATGGTTGAAGTATGAAGTGCTTCTTTTATAAAACACTTCAAAATATCTTTTAAAATATTTGACTAGTTATTAGATTTTCTAAAGTAATATTAAATTAATTCAAGCATTCATTTACTACATAAAATAATAAAATGGACACAAGAAAAACAATAAAAGGAACTATTGTGAGAATTTATATGAATATAAAAAATAACAGTAATATTGATCTGCTAAGACACGTATAAATACAATAAAATAAAATAAAAAATAAAGAAAGAAGGAAACAAAAAACTAGTAACAGTGAAATAGGGAAGTTCTCCAAGATTGAATGTTGCATTCTTTTGATGTAGAAAAAAAACTAAATGTGAAAAATCATTTAATACCTGAGAAACATCTTTAGAATTAACATTTACACTTAACTTCTCTTCAACAATGAATGAGGCATTCTGATTGCATCAGATCTAGAATAAGTGCTAAATGAATATTCGTCTACTTTACCTACTTTGTGTCATTTTGCATGACTGTCAATAACTCTCTACTTTTATGTCTACAGTAGTTAAAAAAGTACTTGTGCTTTCATATGGGAAACCCAAAATTTTAACAAGTCAATAGATAAAAGTTAATACCTATGATGGTTGATGTTGATTATGAATTTGCCATGCTCTAGAATAATGTAGAAGATAATCCTTTGGGAGTGATTATGATGCCTTTTTTAGATTACTTTAACTGAGATGGGAAAACCCACCCTAAATATGAGTAGCCATATTCTATTATCTGGCCTGTATACTATACTGAATAAAGAGCCAAAAACCAATTGAGCACCATCATTTGGCCATCTTTTTTGACTGTGAGAACCATGGAACTAACACCCTTACTTTCCTGAATCCACCCATAAAAGATGTGTATTTCTCCTTAAGCCATGAGCAAAAATTAAGACTTTCATCTACTTAGTCAGGTATTTTTCTACAACCAGAGAGAAAGACAGACAGACAGAGAGAAATAATATTAAATATGCCGCATTAAATCATACATTTTTACAAAATGCAAGAACTGATCTCTGTTTATTAAAGTAAATGTTAATTAATTTTTCCAAAATTAAGTTTTTCTCTTGGTTTTTCATAATTGAAAATGTCCTTAAATATATCATTTCTTCAGAATATTAACAGAATTCTTTCCCTATTTATCTTAGTATAACCGAATTTCACTTCTAAGTTGTAGCATATTGTCATGGAAAGGCAAATGACATACTACCTTATTTTTAATAACATTGTATCTACCTAAAAAAGCATGTTTATTTTTATGTCAGTTTATCTGTGAATGCTGTTGCCAACAAATTTCACTTCAGTGTATGTTAAGCAGTAAGTTTTCCAATGATTTGACAAAGGACAAATGAGTCACAAAATGGAGAGAATTCCTTATGAGTATTTCATTTTGTAGCAAATCCCACAAAAGCATCTAAATGGTGTCAGGTTGTTTGCTTAAGCCTTTAGTCTAATTCTATTCCCTTGATATTCAAAACAAAATGACTTTCTTTCTACTAATTGGTTGCCTCTCCTTTGCCCTTTCCAGTGCTATAAAATGGAGTCTTGGAGGAAGAAAACCTTATTTGTATACACCTATAATGAATATTTTCTATTACAGGCCCTGGTGCTTTACAAGCATGCATTGCCAGCAACTTAAAAAGATCACCTGCAAATGTCAGAGAATCCTCATGCAAGGCCTGCCATGCCTACTTGACATGCGGAAGTCATGGAGCTTTCCAAACTTATACTTGTCTAAATTAGCAAAGTCTTCCACGATTCAGATCTAATTTAAATTGTTATGAGCAGCCTAATTGTGCTACCTGTTACAGCCTACTAGTGAGTGAACTCCTGATTTCATTACCCACCTCTTGCGGCTGAGAGTAAATTAAGTATTCAACCCAGGATGATTTCGCTCTATTAAGACAAAACAGTGACATACTGATTAAATTAAATCTGTCAGATTATATTTCATTTATTACTATTGCCATTTGTAGGAAAGCATAACCCATCATTTTCTTTTCAAATACTCCCCTTTAAGTTTCTTCGTTAAGAAACTAAGAATATAGATTTCTAAAAATGGGAATATAGGGTATGAAAGCTAATTTTCAGTGCAAGTGAATATTTGGAGGAATTGTTGCCATCAATCAAGCACAATAGACAGTTAAAAACTCTTGAGAAATTGCAATGGAGTTGTGTGTGGATATGTTTTTGTTTGCACGTGTGTGTATTTGCTCCTGCTTGTGAAATTGCGTTTGTCTATAAATTTCCGCATTTATTTTATTTAGGATTTTCTGAGATTTTTTCCCACCCTTTGACATTCCTGTATCTCCTTCACCATAATTAGAATGTAAGCCATGAGAATAAAAGCTGTTTTATTACCATTATATAACATGCCCCATTTAAAATGTAAATAGTGATCAATGGAGAAAAGCAAAACACAATATATTATCAGAGTATAATAATCTATTGTAGGATATAGATGCAGCAGTAATATCATGCTTTCTTTCTAAGAAAGGTCTGAATCTCCATCTTCAAATTTTCAGCATTACCTCTCCTGGAATGGTTTAGTTACCTTAGCACCCTCATCACAATAACTTAAAGGAGGCAGATTCATAACACAATTTGCCTTACAACTTCACAGGGCTTAGTCTGTGGATGATTGGCCTAATGGGCTGAAGTGGAACAGAGTGATGGTTGGCTGTGGGATTGAGGTGTTCTCTAGTACTTGGAGAACAGAAGCAGAGAAAACAGCAGACAGAAGTGCAAATAAAAGATAAAATCTCCTGGTATCCACACTAAGGACACAATTATTACAACTAGATGCCACTCAATGTTTGCACCATCACCAAATAAAGCTTTCCTAGCATTAATCACTTGATGAGCTTAAGCCACACATTTCAACAGAACCCTCACGATCTAATCATGTTTGGTTAAATATTTTTGAGGAAAATGTAGAGGTATGAGTCTCTGTTCGAGCATTTCCTAATTCTACCTGATTACAACCAACATTAACCACCACAATGACTATAAAAAAAATCTAAAAATTATTTTAAAAAATAAAGGGATCAACCTTTTCAAGGTAATTACAAATATAGATTTTTTATAGCAACTCTTCCCAGATTTGAAAGATATTGGAAAAGATTTAATTCAATTGTCTATTTTAAATCTAGATACTTTGTTATTTAGGAAAGTAGTCTTATACATGTACTAAAATTAAAACTTAAAAATTTTTGCAAATTTCTTCCGGGATTGGAAACAAAACTGTGAATTCTCAGAATATAATTAATAATTTAATAACAAAGTTGCAAACCATTGCCTTTAGGAGAGAAAAGTTTGTTTCAGAAATTGCCAATAGATATTTTTTAAAATCATAAAACAATTATTTTCTAATGTAATTCAGATGCCACAGACACAAAATATAAACAAACAATTAAGCTGAAAATGTTTGGCAAATACAGTGTATGTTAACTCAAAAAGGTACAAGGTCTAATTTTGGGGAATTAGTTGATCAATAGCATATATCAAAAACAGGACTAGAATTCCTTTAATGTTCCATTTGCTCAGTGTGGTCAATGATTTGCTTATAATGATTAAAGCTATTTTTTTTAAATAAATCAACCTTACAGTTCACATCATATTAGATTTCAGAACTTTAATCTGGTCATCCTAAAATTGAGCACAGTTAGGAAAGGGTAATAATATTTTCACTTTCAAATTATGACTGAGGAACCTTAACAACAAAGATGGTAAATTTTGTTTCCTCAATTAATTTAATTTGCTTTTCCTGCTTAGTATTTTTATCTTACATGTCCTCATTGTTTATATTTAACAACAATATAACTTCATGAATTACTTATTAATTATTAGACCTGGAGGGCAATGATCATAAAACAAAGTGGTTCAGAAAGATGACCATGAATATTTTTAAAAATGGCCCTGTGAAGTACATTTTTTTTCACTGTGAATTCATCACTCTCTTAATTCTGGCATCATGCAACAGCTAAATAGGTGATTAGTCAAACATGTATGAAGTATAGGCTTAAGCTAGCATGCATAAAAATCTTAATGATCAATTGTATTTTTCCCAAAATATCTGTTAATTCTTAAATCAAAGAACTCATTTTGTTGATGCTTTGGTATAATGCTGTGTTTTAGCTGTGCATCCCAAGTTGTGAAATAAAATTAGGGAAGGACTCTAGGTCATGCAGTCAACCACATCATTATGACAGGGCTTTATCTAATTCTTGGCTACTGACCCTGGAGCCATAGTTTTAATGTAAGACATTTATTCTTGATATTTACCTCAATTGGTGATGTTATCAGATTATTGTGTGTCCTCTGTGCTTTGTTGCAAAAGCATAAGAACCAAATAATGAAAAGAAGAGTGTATTTTGTAGAGATACAAGCTTTTATATGCAGCACAGGACTGAAAGGAAAGCTGGGATCAGTGCAGATTAGAGAGCATACTTAAATTGGATGGAGGTGTGAATCTCACGTTATCTCTATCCAGTAATTAGGCAGTAAACATGCATGATGAAGGTAACATTTAAAATCTTTTAGTCTTGTAGTTAAACCTTTTTAATGAATTTTAATGTTGGTTTACAAGTTATGAGATGTATCTGAAGACAGAAACTTTTTTAATTTTAATATCAACATCAAGTCAAATAGACTTATGAGGTTGGAAGGATCAGGGGTTCTAGGATAGTGCAGGTTTAAAGATCACAGTTATGCTATAATCATTGGGTCTAGTTTATTTTTGTTGATTCAAGGTCATTTACTAAGCAATTAGCTTTCAGAAAGTATTTATTTAATCACTTTGTTTATATTTATAATTCAATTCTTTCCATGTTTTATTTACCTTTTATTTTGTGACTATAATATAATTACATCATTTCCCTATTTATTTACATCTTTGGAACCCACCTATTTATGTCTCATTCTGTTTTAAATTCATAGCCACTTTTTTATTAAATACTGTAACATGCATGTATGTGTATTTCTAAATATAACCAAATCAATATATATATATATATATATATACACACACATATATATATTCCTATATATAACCTGATCAATTTATATGTTACTTATATGTATGTTTTTATGGCTAACCATTGGTATTGGTGTGCTCTACCTGAGAGGAGACTTTTTCTCCCATTCTCTGCATTCTATAGCTGGCTGTAGTTCTTTATGTAGGGTTAAGGCCTTCATAAGTATTCTACGAGCACTTGATGCTAGCTTCCTGTTCATTCTTTAAAAAAAAATAATATATACATACATGCACATACACACACACACACACACACACACACACATAGTGGAACAGGTATATGGTGACTTCTGCTTATGTTATCATACTGGCCATACATACATTGGCCAGACTATAATGCTTTATGCTTCTCTCTCTCTCTCTCTCTCTCTGTCTCTCTGTCTCTCTGTCTCTCTCTCTTCCTTTCCTTCTTTCATGAGTGTATTTTACAGAGTATATCAAATACTCTATACTCTTCTATACTCTATATTATTTATATGCATGTTCACATGTGTATATGTTTTCTGGTTACATGTATGCAAATGTTTTTGCAGACTAGGGGTGACAAAAAGTGCCTTGCTGGATTGTTCTCTACTTTACTTATTGAAGGTGAGTCTCTGACTGAATTCAGAGCTCTGGTATTCCAGAACTCCACATGTTCTCTAAGGTAGCTATCATCCCTCTACCCCTTACAGGTAGATGGTGGAGGTCTAAATTCTGGTTTGGATTAAAGTGCTCTATCCACTCAGCAATTTCTCAGGACATTTAACAAACCTTCATTTAGGGGTTATGGTGCTCTTCCCATTTCCCTTAATTCCTGGCAGAATCCATAGTCTCTGGTTGTAGGCTTGATTTGCAAACCTGCTTTTGCAAGGAATGGGGAAGTTCTAACTTCTTTTTATAATATATGATGAAACTCTTGTTTAAATGCTTGAGGTGAGAACTGTGTTACATTTTGAACATTTGTGAATTTTATGTTTCATAGCTTTTGCCAGATGCCTTACTCATCTAAATCTCCAAAAATCTAAAATATTATAAAACCAAAATGGTTTACAAACCATAAGAGATGTTTAACTGAGAACATAGGCATACTTCCTTAAGGATGTTCTTTCTTATTCAAATGTACAAGTCATACTCAGTAGACTGAAAGGGGAGATACACAACTGATGAGTATCTTGAGAACCACCCTAGATTTTCCTTGTCATTTATTAACGCTATATATTTTACTGAGAGATTTGACAGGAAGTGTATGCATAAATGAGCTATTATGTTATATTACCTGTTATGATATACAGCACTTAGTACAATGTAAAACCAATGGTGTGACCTCCATAAATATTACCATTATGTGTGTACCATTAAGTACACACATAATGACTTCTCAGTAATTAATGGCATGTGCTGAAATTATCAACATATAAGTGAACAATATTTTATGCTTTTAGCATATCAATAAAACACCTGGAGTGACAAACTATCAATTTTTATACATTTTTGGCATGAGTATGATTAATAGTAACAAATAATGTTGACTCCTATAGGCACAAAAATTAACATCAAAATAAAACTTACATTAACTATTTATGCTACATTTTTCAAGACAAAAATAATCCCTTCATATCAACTATCCAAAATAATGCTTTTATTCAATACTGGAAATGTTGAATGCTAATTTGTTTGAAGATACACACACGCACACACACACAACCACACACACACACACTCATATATTAAGTGTCACTTTCCTGTTAATATTTAGTTCAAATAGAGGATTAAAAATCTATTAAATAGCTAAGAGAGATTAACTTACAACAGTACTTTGGGTTAGTCTTTCGTTTCTATTTCATTTACTTGTTTTTCTTTCATTGTCTATATTTTTCTCACATAACATGTCCTGATTACAGTTTCTTCTCCCTCTACTCCTCCCACTCCTTTCCTACTTCCTTGACATTCAGATCCACTCCTTTTCTCTCTCATTAGAAAACATACCCATTTAAAATGAGTAATAATAAAAATAAATATAATAGCATAAGATAGAACAAAAACTAGGAATTGGAAAATGCAGACCAACGGAAAGAGAAAAGTTCAAGTGAAGGTTCAAAAAAATAGAGATCTACTCGTTTCCACATTGTGATGGATCCTGCACCCTTACATGGACAGCATTGTCTGGCCGGAGTGGGAACGGATGTCCCTAGTCCCTCAGGGACTTGATGTGTGGCAGTGGGGGTACAGGATGCAGGTTGACACCTAAAAGGGGTGTTCCCCTTTTCAAAAATGTAAAGGTAAGGGGGAAGTAGGAGGGAATTGCATGAGGGGATACTGAGAGGCAAGGAAGTGCTGATATTGGGCTGTAAAGGAAATTAATTAATTTAATTTAAAAATCATTAACAAAATTATCCTACTCAGCAATGTGGAAAAAAAGATAAATTCTTAGGGATTTTTTTGTCACAGTAATTCAAAACTATCCTTTTCAGTTCATGATTAAGTATAAAATCATGTTTACATGATTATAAACCTATCGCATATTTATAATAAATAGGTGATACATACATAAAAATCTGGAAACATAAATACATATTTGAGTATATCAATTTCTAGTCATGTCAAAATAAATACTTGGTTATTTTATTTGTACTATGTTGTTATATATTACGTTAATAATTTTCTATTGTCTATGTTAGATATGTTTCATTCTTAGAAAAAGTTACAAATGTATTGAGTCTAATAGCAACTTAATTGAAATTCATACTATAGAACTATGTTTCTGGTGTGAGCTTAAGTTCATTAGTTTTTGTTTTTGTTGTTGTTTTTGATCAACTCGAAACACAAGCACAGTTTAGGTCCTACACTTGGGAGAGTCACACTTGCTGAGTATTCTCAAAGGATGAAAGCAGGAGCCAGGAACACACCCTAATCCCACCTGTTGCGGCCAAAGCCTTTTATCTCTGAATGATTTCAGGCACTCCATGTCCTTCTTAAATAGTTAGTAGGTATCTCTTGTCAAAGTATCATTAAAATCAGATTATATAAGGATCTTAAGGTAAAAAGCATTCCATTGTGTAATATTTTTCATATATTGAGTATTTTGATCTTATCTCCCCTTTACCAACTCTGCCCGGATTCACTCCCTTCTTTTCCCACTCAAATTTATCTTTTTTTTTTTAATATATATAAAAGCTCTTCATGATCAATTTGTGCTGCTCCAATATTTTTCAATATGTGGTATTTATTCTGCTGGAAAATGATCGACTGACTTCAAGAAAACCGAATGTCCTCCCAGCAGCAAAGAACTGTCAATAGTTCCATATTTTCAGGTGGGTTTGCATGTTCCTCTCTCCTTCCCATGGTGTAAAAATTTGGAGCACAGAGTGCCACAACCACTGTGAAGTCATTTCCACAGTTGCTGAGAAGACAATCGTTCCTTGGGGCAGCCAACATCTCTGACTCTTACACTTTTCACACCCCCACATTAAGAGTGATACCTGAGCCTTAGTGGTCGTGGTGATGTATGGTGCAGTAAGCATGTTCCTTTTAAAGCAGTGCTTTCTGTCATCATTTATTCTCTATACATTGTCTAGTTATGGGTCTCTTAGTCACAATCTACTGCAAATAGAAGCTTCTTAGATGAGGGTTGAGAATTGTGTTGATCTATGGTTATAATAATTCATTAGGAGTAGTATTATGCTAATGTGTATACTTACACATGACAATGTAACTTAATCTTTGGTATAAAAACTCAGCCATCAACTTGTAAATAAGAATATTAAAATAATGTACTTTAAATATCCATATTAACACAATATGATGTCAAAATCACTGTGAACTGTGCTTCTAATCTTCATATTGAGCTACTTAAGGCAATGAACTTTCGAAACAGGCTAAAGGTCTATTCATTTAACAGTAACAACATGTCTTTATTAAGAAGAGAAATATTTCTATCAGACATTTCTGAGGAAAAACATTTGGTTCTTATTGTCTCAAGTAGGTGTACAAAGTAATAGTAAGAAGTAATCAAGGAATTAGAAGGACCACAATTATGTTCAGTTCTTATCCATTCTAAATTTCATCTTAGCTAACTTCAAATACACACTGGGAATGCTCCATCTGTTGTGTGACAGTGATTTTAACCCTAGCTCTGAGATAGAATATCTGGAAAATTTAACCTTCACCTTAAGTTATCTGCCTTGACATAAATAGGATAATCGGGATTTCATACCTTTTCACATCAATCTCTCTAAAAGTTCAGTCTAAATTAATGTATGCTGGCATCTGCTCATTCAATATTTACTATCATATACATCAGTAAATTAGAAGCTCTTATTTACTGGCATGTACTAATTTACATCATGCTTTCCTTAGAAATGATATAGAATTTTGATGTCTAATAAGTTATTTGTTCAATTTTATTTTATGTCATAATATTTAATGGTGTTATGTATTTGAAGCAACTGAAACACTAGTTTCAGAATTTGCATCTGTTTTTATTTATACTTATCTATAGATAGAAGAAGCAGCTATCTTCAGCTATCTGAAGTAGAATATTACTCATTTATTTATTTATTCTCTATGATTTTTTTCTTTTTGGTTTTTTCGAAACAGGGTTTCTCTGTGTAGTCCTGGTTGTCCTGGAACTCACTCTGTAGACCAGGCTGGCCTCGAACTCAGAAATCTGCCTGCTTCTGCCTCCCAAGTGCTGGGATTAAAGGCATGCACCACCACCGCTCGGCACTCTATGATTAGGGAATATGACAAAAAAGATATTGTAGGTATTAAAGGGGGGGTCTCTGCTAGGAGTGAGGGTACAAAAGGGAAACAAGAATGTGATTTAATTCTATTTACTTAAAATATGTTTTTAAATGTTAACAAATTCAGATAAATTGAAATCATAATCTCTTCTCATCATAATCCAACAAAAGTTTAAAAAAAAAATTGACGATGAGTTGAGATAGATCACATGCTCCATAAAGTCTAAATAGTTTTCACATTATTTTGAGAAAAGGTTTCATGTTTCTTTTTTTTTTTTTTGGCTTAGCAAAAAATATAACGATGTTTCACTTAAGAGTTATAAAGGTCTAACTGCAATAAAATTCAGTTCTTGAAATAAATATATATGACTATTACATGTATTAAATATTATTTCACTTACTTAATATATTTTGTTTGTGGATGTAGTATTATTATGCAATAAAAGGTGAATGAAATACTTACAAAAATAATTAAAAACTACCAGGTAAGTAGTTTGACAGTTTCATTGCACATATTTGCATCAGTTAGTTCTTACTATAGATAGTTGTTTGACTCCTTGCCATTTCCTTCATTTTCTTGTGACCTTGGATGAATAATGTATCGATTTTTGATTTCTCAGTTTATTAGAGAAATCACAAAATTTAATTTAATTGGCTTTCCTCTCTAAGTTCGAAAAGTCAACAATTATGAATTTATTTGGACCCCAATGAAAGGACAAAATACTGAGAAATTATCTATGACTTTTATAATGTTGGACTTTACTGTGCATATGTTAAAATCAACTATGACAGAACTCTTCATTGTTATGCTAACTATAGAAAGGAACCTGTGAGGTTAAGTAAGATGCAAAGTATGGCTAAACAGTATTTTTGGGTTGCAAAAGGTCAGTCAGTCTGTTAGAGGTAGAGAAAGACGGGAATACATTTACATATGGTTATATTTTTAAATAGATTTATATACAGCATACATCATCCATAGTACACAACCATAGGGAATTCTAAGAAAAACAGAAGATATCCTATATTCTAGATGACACATGGTATTCATAGCATTAAAATAAATAAAAAAAAAACGATAAAATAAAATAAATTTGAACTCATCCCTCAGTTGCAATTTAATCTAAAGATTCCTTATTTGGAAAGGAACAAGAGAAGAAGGTTCAGTATTCTGCATACTCTAAAGTGTGTGGACATGAACAATAATCCTTGTTTTCTCTCACTGCCACCCTACTTAGAACATGCTTTCTTTTTTCTTTATTTTTATTTATTCACGTTACATCCTGCTTACTGTCCCCTCCTAGTCCACCCTCCCTCAACCATCCACCACATCCCCTCTTCCCTTTTCCTCTAAGAGGGTCGGGGATCCCTGCGTGTCATCCCACCCTGGCACATCAAGTCTCTGTAGTGCTAGGTGCAACTACTCGCACTGGGGCCAGACAAGGCAGCCAAGCTAGAAGAACATGCCCCATGGACAGTCAATAGCTTTTTGTATAGCTTTCTTATCATGGCACATTCCATTTCCTGCACATAAAAATATCCAAACTGTAGAGCCTAACAGTCCTTATGTAAAAATCATCCAGGAGATATCACTGCATTATCAGTCAATTCCTAAATCAAATATATATGTTCTCTTCATAAAAATCAATATAAGAAAGTGCAACTGTATTTGCTAATAGTAGTTTATTTTCTTCATATATTTATACATATGCTTGCATTGTGACAAGGTTGTGTACAAAAGAGATATGATTTTTACACATAACAATATCAAAGAAGGGTTCGGTATATAAGTTCTTCATTTTTTCATGTTCTCAAAGATATTTATGGAACAAAATCCTTTGGTGATGTTCTGTGAATTACAGATATCAGTAAGAAAATCAGAAACAATTACAAAGCCTCATTAATATTTGTTATAGTATATTATACAACAGTTTTCTAGTACTCACATTTGTAGTAGAAATCTACTTTCATAGTGCATAATCTTTTACAGTATATAGATTATGACACCTTTCAATTAAAAGTATTGACATTATAGGGTAGCTTCATATGGAGGTAAAATGAAGTTCTAGAAGATTATGAATGGTATTCAAGACTGCAGACAAATCTGAAATAAAGTAGAAATTAAATATAGGATAATACTTTGTATTTTTGTTTTTATTATTGTATTTTATGTGTCTCTATTGCAAGCATGCCTGAAAATAAAATGTGTGCAGTAGCTATACAGGCAAAAAGAGTGCATTGTCCCCCGAGGAAGCAGAGTTAGAGAGGGTTGTGAGCTGCCAGGTTGCTGCTATGAATCATACCCAGGAACCTTGGGGCTTTGAAAGAGCAGCCAGCTCTCTTACCCAATATGCCACCTCTCTAGCTCCAGGGTTTTTGTTTATTTGATTTGTTCCTTGTTTTTGTTTACTTGTGGTTTTTTGTTTTTGTTCTGTTTGCTTTTATTATTTTATTTATTTACATGTTAAATGTTCTCCCCTTTCCTGATCTCCCCTCCACAAACCTCTCATCCCATTTGCCCTCCCCTTTGCCTCTTAGAAGGTACTCTACCACCCACCCACCTACCCACTCCTGCCTCACCCCTCTAGCTTTCCCCTTCCCTAGGCAACAAGTCTTCCTAAGACCAAGGGCCTCCCCTCCCATTCATGTCAGATAAGGCAATCCTCGGCTACATAAGTAGCAGGACCCATGGACCCACCACTCTTTCTTTGGTGGTTTAGTCCCTGGGAGCTCTGAAGACGGGTTTGTTGATATGGTTCTTCCTATAGGGTTGCAGTCTCCATCAGCTCCTTCTTGTACTTCCCAAACTCTTTCACTGGAGCCCTCGGGCTTGGTCCCAGGGTTGGTTGTGAGTGTCTGCATTTGTCTTAGTCACGTTCTACGAAAGCCTCTCAGAGGACAGCCATACTAGGCCCTGTCTGCAAGCATTTCTTGGCATCAGCAATAATGTTGGGGTTTGGTGGTAGACCCTGAAGAGACCACCTTGAATAGATAGTCACAGCCCCCAGTTGAGGTAAGGAGCCACTTATGTGTTTTAAAAATGTTAACCCAGAATAGTTCTAATCTAAAGGAAACACACGGATAAAAAATAAAATAAAATAAAATAAAATAAAATAAAATAAAATAAAATAAA
>JADRCD010224692.1:0-10890 GCA_019843815.1 Montemys delectorum | reverse complement strand
TCTCTTCTATCTCTTGTACTTTGTTGGTGATGCTTGCATCTATGACTCCTGATTTCTTTCCTAGGTTTTGTATCTCCAGGGTTGTCTCTCTTTCTGATTTCTTTATTGTTTCTGTTTCCATTTTTAGATTCTGGATGGTTTTGCTCATTTCCTTCACCTGTTTGATTGTGTTCTCTTGTAGTTCTTTAAGGGATTTTTGTGTTTCCTCTTGAAAGGCTTCTAGCTGTTTACCTGTGTTTTCCTGTATTTCTTTGAGGTGCTATTTATGTCTTTCTTAATGTCCTCTATCATCATCATCATGAGAAGTGGTTTTATATCTGAATCTTGCTTTTCTGGTGTGATGGTGTGTACAGGACTGGCTATGGTGGGAGAATTGGGTTCTGATGATGCCAATGACCTTGGTTTGTGTTGCTTATATTCTTATGTTTGCCTCCTGCTATCTGATTATCTCTAGTGCCACCTGCCCTTGCTAATTCCTACTGGAGCCTGTCTTCCTGTGATTCTGGTTGTGTCAGAACTCCTCAGAGTCAAGCTGTCTCAGTGATCCTGTGATTCTGTGAGCCTGTGATCCTGGGCTTGTTAGAGCACCTGGGAGTGGAGCTTCCTGTGGGTGTTGTGGGACTGGCTGCCAAATTTGCACACAGCTTGCCTGGGTCCCACTATCCCCAGTTACTCCTGGTGTTGGGACAAAATTTGTGCTCAAGGTCTGCTCAGAGCACCAGCCCAGACAGACTGGAAGCAAGCCGAGCCACTGGGTTGGTGGAGTTCCTATGTGCCTGGGTCCCGCTGGTCCCAGGTACTCCAGGAGTTGGGACAGATGTTGTGTCCTCCTCCCCTCTGATCCTGAGTGTGTTAGGGTGCCTGGGAGTGGAGCTTCCTCTGGGTGTTGTAGGACTGACTGCGGAGCTTGCGCCCAAGATCTTCTCAGACAGACCAGAAGATTGGAGTTTTAATTTTAAAGAAATAATTCCACAAGGAAAACTATTTTGCAAGATAATTTTATATTTGATTTATTCTTTATTACAGTATTAAATATATCATAAATTAAAATTTTTTAAATATAATTTTCCCTTTGTAAGATTTATCTTGTCACTTCAACAACTCTGAGATTTTGGGGGGGTGGAAATTAAATTTTCAACATGTCTGTTTTTGTTTAAAATAATTTTCAGTACAATATTATTTATTGTGAATTAGGTGAAAAATAGGTTCAAGACATTTCCGTTTAATTCAAGGGTTCATAGTGAACTTGAATCTCAGGTTTCCCAAGATAATTCAGATCTTTTGAATGCTGTAATGTGGCAATCATCTCTTTCTTCCTTTTTTGTTTTGCTTTTCCATGCTGAGGGTGGGACCCAGACACTCAACCTTCCTAAACTAAACTGAATGACTGAGGCACCCATCCAGCTTGGATAATTTATTTCTTTAAAATATTATTTTTAATTTTTAAAAAATTTATATGTGCAATTTTAGTTTTAAACTTTAAATAATTTTGCCTTTAGTTTTATACACACACACACACACACACACACACACACACACACACACACGTGTGTGTGTGTGTGTATATGTATCTATCTATGTGTGCTTATGTACATGTGAGTCCAGGAGTCCAAGGAGTCCAGAGGTTTAGGATTGTCATACTAAGCTAAGGTACATACAGTTGTTAATCACCCAGAATGAATGCTGTAGCAGAATTTTCCCTGTCCAATTAATTTAAATATTAATACAACACGAAACCTGGAATTGGACAGTGGGTGGGGGGGGAGGCAGAGCTGAGAGTTGCAGAGACATTGAGCAACAGAGGAGAAGGGGAGAGAGAGGGAGATCAAGGGAGAGGAAGAAGATCCAGATTTCATGTGGTTTTTAAATAGCCACAGGTAGCTATGAATATCATAAAAGGATAGAATTGGGATAATTTGTGTAATCTAGGTGGTCAGCTTGTGTCATTGTCAATTGGCTATGAAATTATTGTGTGGGCATAATGTGAATTGAGAATTTATTGATATATAAATCCGATTAATTATAAGCTTCTAGAGTTTTAATTTATTGGGTTAAGGGGACTTGTGACTGCCAACCACAGGGGGTTGATGGCTGAGAAGGAACTAGCAGCTCTGAGGCAAGAGAACCAGATCTGAGAAGACTGGGATCAGTTGCTGCATGGGGCTAGCTGTGGAGGCATCAGGGCTGGCAGGCAGAGAGTAGCTGGCTGTAGTACGGGAACTTGCTGTTCTTTTGTAATTTTCCCCACAGCAGAGTGCTAGGAACCAAATGGCCTTCTGTAAGTGCAGTGAGCACTCTTCCCTGCCCCAATCTTTTCTATGCCCCTTTCCTCATTTTCTAGCAGAAGCTTAGTTAGATTCACTGACTGATGGTTGATTGTGTATATGCACGTGGCTTTTGCTACTGCATGTATGTGGAAGCCAGAGGACAACTGTGGGAGTTGACTCTTCCTTTCCACCTTATGGGTTCCTGGGATGGAACTCGAGATGAGACATCAGCCATGGTGCAAGCTGCTTACTCTGCTGGGTCATCTTACACCTGACAATCTATTTCTCTTCTATACCTGTAACCCATGTTGTAGGATGATACAGAGCCAGGCACAAGGCTAACACTGAACCACCTAAGTATCTAACATGAAGTGGTGCTTTGGCTGGACCACATGAGTGTTGAACATGGCAGGCCTTTGCTAGTCTCTTCTGTGAAGATTAACTGGACTCAAGTCAATCAAGAGTGCCCAAAACATAGGTCATATACTCCTATACAGAGATGTACCTTCTTTTGCCAGCATTGCTTTCCTTTCTTAGCATTTAGAGGAGGAAAAATTCTCAAAAAAATGTTGCTAACTGGACCATGTCCATCATGTGCTTACTTTGAGACCAATCACTGTGACCTGCAGCATTGGCATTGTGGTCAGCCATTCTTGGCTCACATGCTGACCTCTGATGGACAGAGAGTGGGAGCTCCTGGGGTATGGAGAGTTGGAGAAGCTCCTCCATGGATGGTTCTTGTCTGAGAGAAGCAGAAAGGAGACTAGAGATGATAACCAGACCCTCAGAATTAGTCTCACTCCCAAAGCACAGGATACATGCTTTTTCTCATGGCTACTATAACCCAGGGATTCCTATGAAGTTGTGTTCTCCCAGCACCATTCTCTATCTGGGCCTGCACAAAGACTCAGTGGCAAATCACGTGTGGTGTGAATAAAACAGGCAGAGTTCTGAGGCTCATTGTTTAGGCTTCATTCACTCCCAAATATGAACCCCCCCAAAAAAACAAACAAACAAATCTATACTACTTCGGTGATTGTTTTTTTGTGAATTCACCTGGTTCATTTGCATTTGACAGAGGATTAGTGGGTAAAACTGACCATGAAATGACTGGAGGATGTAGAAAGAAAATAAGAAAAATAAGAGAAAGTCCCAACCTGGTGAGTTTTGAGCCTTACAAGTGACAAGAAGAAAGATGTTGCTGTGAAGAGAACAGAAGATAAGTTATTTCTCTTTCTGGTTGCTTGAAATATCGTGTACCACAGGGGAAACAATCTTCTTGAGAGATAGTCTAGTAAAATGTTAAATTTAGGGGAATGAAGAGAGACGCTATCACTGGGGTTGATAGAATGTAGGGATTATCAGCCATTTTAGACAGCGATAGTTTTACAAATACTGAAGTAGGCTCCATACAGGAGGTGAAGCCCTGTATGGAAATCAGAGATAAAGGAATAAACCTGCCACTGAGCAAGATTTACTATACTGCCAGGCAAGGAACTCAAAGGTCACTCCTGAATTAAGTTACCTTTGTATGACTTTCTGTTCAGGGTGTAGAAATACAGAGACTGGTGAAATCCATTAAAGCATGGATGACAGTGAGAGGGGTTCATTAATTCCAAAGGGGGAGGAGGTTTTGCTTTCTGCTAACACCCTGTGGGAATTCCACGGGTATGGTTTGGTTCCTGGAGCCAAATGGAGCATTAAAATAGAAGCTGGCTGTGGGAATAAAAGCAGGGACTAGACCTTCTGCCTAAAAATAGTCATTGCCTGAACAGGCTGTGTGATAGACAGTCAGAAATCACATTGGTCACAGCATGTAGGTTCTATGATAATGGCACAGAGAGAGGAGCTGGCAATCATGGTCACGTATGTAGTATGAGGTATAACAAAGCCTGATGACATCACCCCAGGGGCAGCACCAGCAGGAAGTGCTGTGGCTTTTCTTCAAGGCTTCAGGTAGCACATGGCCAAGGACAGACTCCTCACATCATGGAGCATCTCATTAATAGCTAATATCAGATTCATGATAACACACAGCCTTCATTTTAGGCTTCAAATAGAAAGTAGGCTATTCTTAGAAGCTGGTCTATAACTTAAAAGTCACACTTCACCAACCAAGGAATCCAAAGGTGGGCTGTCAGTGACGGTATTCCTCTGCCCTCGCAGAAGGTACAGCCCTAGTCTTCAAAGTATGCTGCAGATAATGTGATGCAGACATCAGGTTCAAAGCTGCATTCAGACCAATTGCATAAGTCAGCCTTTGGTAACAGTGTATACAGACTCAGTCCTTGACCCAGGTCCTTTTTCAGCGGGAGGCAAAGCTTGAGTCTGCAGAATTTCTCATTTAGTATCTTACCCCTGGCTGTGTTCATCCTGGGATGGCTTCAGCGTATGCCCAGGCCTGCAGGGAAGCAAGAAGCTGAGGATAAAAACCTTGCGGTCTATATCTGGAGGACAGCCCAGGAGACCTGTGAAAGGATGCTATTCTTTTATGCAGGCATTATGTAGTTAGCTAAGTCTCTATGTGGCGTACTCTGTCTGTGGATGTAGCCCTTAACCATGTGTACTTGTATGTGGTAGAACTGTGACCAGCGGAAGAAAGCAGGTCCTCTAACTTCTGGCTCTGCCAGACTACTCCAATGGTTACAGACAGAGCTGGCATTCCTCTGAAGGCCCTGAGTACTGTTTTTCCCCAATTTGGACAGTCTCCAGTGACTTCACTACTTGGCTCCTCTGGGTCTTGATGCTTCACTTGCAGAATTCTCATGATTTCACTTTCTCTTTCCCTTTCGGAAACTGCCTGTCTGCTCCACAGAGCAAGGCATCCAGGCTGCAGACGCGATCTCTCTGACAGTTGGTCTGTGTGTGTGTGGCGTCTGCCCGAAGAACTTGATGAAAGCACATGCACTCGTCATCTTTCAACATCAAGTCCACTGTATATCCATGCTAGGCAATATTTTGAGTGAATCACTCAAGACTTTTTCTTTCACATACATATGTAAATACATGTAGATGTGCACAAATGCTCATATACTTTAAAAAGTAAAGCCATACACTAGGGTGTGTCCTAGGTATCCCTCCCCTTCATAATAGTCCACAGCTGTCATTTCATGCCGGTAACAAATATCCACCTGATAATCATCTTTATTTACTAGCTGTGCTGGTTAGTGTCCACTGACACAAACCAGAGTTATCTTGGAGGAGGGACTCTCAGTTGAGGAATGGTGTTCATCAGACTGCTCTGTGGTCAAGTCTGTGGGGCATTTTTTGACTAATGATTGATGTGGGCGGACCCAGCACCCACTGTGGGCAGTGCATCCTCTGGGCACATGGTCCCGGGGGAATATAAGAAAGGTAGCTGAGCAAGCTATGTCGAGCCAAGCAGTAAGTACTGTTCCTCTGTGTTTTCTGCTTCAGTTTTGCCTCTAGGTTCCTCCCTGAGCTTCCCTCCATGATGATCTATAACCTGTAAGCCAAATGAACACTTTCTTCCTCAGGTTGGTTTTGGCCAGCATCAGAAACCAAACTAGTTACACTAGCACTCACTAATAAAGCTGGGCTGCCTTCAGTTTTAGTTGCAGAAAATGCTACATGGACATTTTGATCATATGTGTATATTATGTATCCGTGTATCTATATATTTGTGTGTATCTACTATGTGCATGTAGATATATGAGTGTATCTATGTATGACTATATGCAAGTATATCTATGTGGAAGATATACACATGTATCTATTTATGTATCTGCATCTATATTTGCTTTTCTGTATATGTATATATACCTGTGTATCTGTGAGTATATATGTAGATATATGTGTGTCTATGTATGTATGTGTGTAAATGCATGTGTCTAGTATGTATATATGTGTACATATGTATATGTTTCTATGTATTGTGTATATACATGTATATCTAGTATATGTGTATATATATTATACCTCAGTGTATGTATATATATGTGTGTATGTATGTATGTATGTATGTATGCATATCATATACATATGTGGTGGTTTGAATGAAAATAGCTCCCATAGGCTCATAGGAAGTGGCATTCTTAGGAGGTATGGCCTTGTTGGAGGAAGTCCATCACTGGGATAGGCTTTGGAGTTTCAAATGCTCAAGTCAGGCCCAGAGTCACTCTCTCTTCCTGTTGCCTAAAGATCCAGATGTAGAACTCTCAGCTACCAGTCCAGCACCATGTCTGTCTGCATGCTACCATGCTTCCCACCATGACAATACTTTACTAAATTTCTGAGCTATAAGCCAGCCCCAATTAAATGCTTTCCTTTATAAGAGTTGCCATGGTCATGATGTCTCTTCACTTAGCAATATCTAAGATAAAATAGCATGTGAATACTAAGATAACATGTTTATACATATACATGTATATCTTTGTATGTGTATGCATGTATGCGTGCATATATATATGTATATGTTCAAATATACATCTATTTGCTAACACACTAGGAACAAATTTGTAAGACAAAAAGACATATGAATTCTATTTTAAACAGCCACACAAGCCATTTTTCTTTTCTCTCTCTCTTTTTTATTTATTTATTTATTTATTTATTTATTTATTTGGTTTTTTTGGTTTTTTTCGAGACAGGGTTTCTCTGTCCTGGAACTCACTCTGTAGACTAGGCTGGTCTCAAACTCAGAAATCCACCTGCCTCTGCCTCCCAAGTGCTGGGATTAAAGGCTACAAGCCACTTTTCTTAAAGGTTTATTCCAGTTAGACTTTCACCATTAGCTGATAAAGGCATTGACCTCTCAAGCATCCACTGAAGTAGGCATGCTCATCATCTTAACTCTCATCCATCCCATCAGTCTGGAGATAGAAGTTGTGTTGCAGCTTTAATATTGCTCTGATAGCTCTCCATGGGAGAGTCTGTCTTGTACTGTAGCTTTCTCTCTCTTTTACTGACTTGCAGTGGCTCTCTCTACTTATTATGCATACTGAGTCTTCCTGACATGTATGCATGTCTACATACTTAGATATCTATGTGTATGCATGAGTGTGTTTATGTATACACCTATCTCCATATTTCTAACCATCTTTTGCTGGGTAATAAATTAACTTAAACCTTAGAGGACAACCCATGAGATGTGACATGTGGCATCTTGTACAGTCTGAGAGTAACTACTCACATCAGGTTCTTATGCAATCTGAGAGTAATTACCTGTGTGAGGTTCTTGCTCAGTATCTTTCATATAGTAGTAGGCCACTGCTGAAGCTGCCATCTGATGGCTTCCCAGGGCCTTGTGAAGGAGGGCTCCCATCCCTGGAAGTCTCTATTGCCCCTCCCTGGATGCTCTGCTGATGCTCACCATGACTGTGGCATTTGCATATGATCTCTCTATTTTATGCTTTTATGAAGTGGCAGCTGGCTCATTAGGAACAAATGTTTCAGGAACAGAGATGTAGATGCTGTCTATTAAATGTTGGGTATGGGGAATTTCTCAGCAAAGTTCCTGCCAAGCAAGCTTAGTACCTGAGCTTGGATGCACACAACCCACATAAAACCTAGGGCACTCTAGCGTGTACCTCAGCCCAGCCTCAGCCCGAGGGGTGGTGCTGGGAACGAGAAGAAGCTGACTCCTGGTTCCCATTGGCCAGACAACCCATTAGAGTTGATGAGCTTCAGGTTCAGTGAAAGGATGTGTATGAAAGACTGAGGGCACTCAAGGAAAGACATGCAGCATCTACCAGTAACATATACACACATACATATGCACAGAGCTATAGAAACACATACTGAACATATAATACAGCATACACAACGTGTGACTCAATGACCACCCAAATGTCTTACAACCACTTTTGCTATAGTCAACTATTCTAGGCAGCCAGATATGATGGAGGAGACAGGAAAACAGGTTTAAAAGTCTGACCCTCTTTAATCTACACAGACACACACACACAGACACACACACACACACACACATACAGAGAGAGAGAGAGAGAGAGAGAGAGAGAGAGAGAGAGAGAGATAGAGATAAAGAGAGACAGACAGACAGACAGACAGAGTCCTACACAAGTGATAGCCCTATACAAAAATAGAAAAAAAAATTGGAGACATATGCAGTCCCTGGTCTATAGCAATTATAATATCCATCTGGCTATACAATGCCAATTTTTGGATTATTTTCCCCCTGGGAATGGTTTTCTATGGTCCTTGGCTTGTTCTCTGGAATGTTATTTCCTCCTTCAATTCATCTTTCTCTTTACATAAGCCACCAACACGCAGCATCTGAGTACTCCCTCTGCTTGCTTACAGCCTGGTGTAGTTGGAGGAGGGCATTGACACCCTGTGCATTTCTTATTATCTCTGACCTCTTCAGCTCAAGAACAAACATATAATTCTTTTAAAGATGGCATAAGCCCTTGTTTATAAAATTGTGCCTTATTAGTTAAAAAGCATGCTTCTTTTTACCAATCTGGATCTTTCTTTTTCATGTATGTATGTATGTATGTATGTATGTATGTATGTATGTTTGTATTTATTTTATTCACTTTACATCTCAATTGCTGACTCCCCTCCCAGTCACCCCCTTCTGTTCATCCCCTCTCACAATCCTTCCCCCATGCCTCTCTCCTTCTTCTCTGAGAGAGTAGAGACCCCCCCCCCCAAGTATCCTCACTTCCCTCGTACTTCAAGTCTCTACAACACTAGGTAGGTGCATCCTCTCCCACTGAGGCCAGACAAGGCAGCACATCTAGAAGAACATATCCCATAAAGCAACAGCTTTTGGGATAGCCCTGCTCCAGTTGTTCAAGATCCACACAAAGACCAAGCTTCATAGCTGCTACTGATGTGTAGGGAGAGGCCTAGATCCAGCCTGTATATGTTCTTTGGTTGGTGGTTCAGTCTCTGTCAACCCCAAGAGTCCATGCTAGTTGACTCTGTTGGTCTTTTCATGGAGTTGCTATCCCCTTTGGGGCCCGAAATATTTCCTCCTAATTCTTCCGTAAGAGTCCCCAAACTCCATCCACTTTTGTCTGTGGGTCTCTGCATCTGTCTGAGTCAGCTTCTGGGTGGAGCCTCTTAGAGGACAGCTGTGCTAGACTCCTGTCTGCAAGAAGAACTGAGTATCATTAATGGTGTCAGGGATTGGTGCTTGCCCATGGGATAGGTCTCAAGTTGGGCTGGTTCTTACTTGGCCATTCCCTTAGTCTCTGCTTCCTTCCCTCTTCCCTGCATTTCTTGTAGGCAGGATAAATGTTGGATTGAAAGTTACGTGCACGGGTTGGTGTCCCTATCTCTCCATGGGGTTCTTGCCTCCTACAGGAGGTGGCCTCTTCAGGTTCTACATCCCCAGTGCTGTGGCTCAGAGCACCCCCATTCAATATGGATCTTTCAATTGAGCCAAGAGTCAGGGAACTATGAAACATTCTTGAGGCTTTGACTAAACACACTTTCCTGTTTAGTGGCAAGGGTCTCTGAGACATGCCCTGTGGACTTTTCATGGAACTTTCTGTTCATCAGGGAAGGTCGACAGGTGACCCTAAGACTCTCGGAGATGGAGGGGTGAATACGGTAAAAACATGTCGCGTGAAAATCTTAAAGGAGTGATTGAAACAAAAAGACTCTCTGCTGAAAAGCCCTCCCGAAGGCTCGCCTTTATCAGCAGAATGTGTTTTTAGAATCATCCCCTCAGAGCTGCTGAGGGTGAGGAGCCAGTTAATCTTTTCCAGCCAGTGCTGCATTCCATTCACCATGAGATTCAGCAAGTCTGTTTGGCTTGTCTCTCCAATGTCTCAGCCCTCCGGTGTTTGTACGCCAGAAGAGTAAACACAAAGTTACTTCTTTCACCATTCTGACTGGAAATGTCCTTAGCCAAAACCACCGGTCTGTTAGGTGCAGATTTCACTCTTCTCACTGCCGCTGGTTACAGTATTGTTTAGCTCTCTACGTCTATGTGACGTAGGCTACGGTTTCTCCTGTCTCTAATAGAGTTCTCTCCCATTCCATCCCCATGCAGTAGCCTCCCTGAAACCCTTCCTTCTATTCATTAGTCACAAAGCCAAGGTGATATTTTGACAGTACTGTCGCCATCTCCATTATAATAAACCCCATTTATCTTTTTCTAGTTTAAAAGAAAATCTTTTCATGGTACAGGTTACTTTCCTTCAGGATGCAATGTGTTCTGTAGCTTGTGGGTGGTTCTTATGTAGGTTCAGTGAAGGCTGGGACTGCTCATGCTGGTGGCTGGCTGCTGCTGCCAGCTGTTGGCTAGCAACTTTGTTAGGGATCTCTGTGTGGTTTGGGTCTTCACACAAAACACTGGCTTATTTCCAAGAGCGGCTTGAAACATTCCAGAGTATTCCTTCTCAAACTAATCACAGAACCTTCCTAGACTCTAAGAGAGAGAGAAAAACGCAAAAAACTATGATCATCCTTAACCTACCACGTATATCACTAACACCTTTACTTTAAAAAAACTGTCTGATAAGTTCCAGTGGGTATATTCATAAAGTATATACACTGATAACTTGCTGGATAAATTTAACATTAAAAAAGAATTACTTAAAATCTAAAAATGGGAATTAGATTAGAATGTTCTTATTAAAGTACATTTTCATGAAAAAGTCAATTCACGGGGGGCATGAGCTGGAGA
>JADRCD010224690.1:0-36313 GCA_019843815.1 Montemys delectorum | reverse complement strand
AACAGTAGCTAGAAAACTGCTGTGAAAGGAACATGTAACCCCTCTTCTCTATCAGACACATTCCCGAAAAGAAGCAATTGTGTGTTGGATAAAATGTACAGAAATCCATTTGTAAAATGGAACCAAAGAGAAATACTTATGTTTTCCAATGACATTGACTTTGATTTAAAAAATATACTTCTTTCATATATATGCCAAGCCAACTTTGTAAAATAATCAATTAATGTTTTATTAGGCTGTGAACTTAAATCACTCTCAATAAAATGTTCCAAATCCTTAATTATTGTAATATTGATACAGTAAACTCATTAAAGTAAACATGCAAGTGTATCAAGGGCAGTTTTGGAAAAGTCAAGTGGTAAAAAGGCTAGTTTATGATCTAGTGAAATATTTAATCACTTGGAAATACTCAAAGTTTTGGATCATAAAATGTCCTGTAACTAATACAAATATTTCTAGTGAATTAGTTTATTGTAAAGGTAAGATCAGAGGGAACAGAATAAAATTATAAATTATATTGCACAATTTGCTAACAGCTTTGAAAAATAAGGTAGATTTTAATCATAATGTTAATATAAAATAACTTCTGAATATAACAAAAATTTAAAAGTAAAATGATGAAATTACTAGACAAAATATGTGAATTTACATATAATTTTTATATATTGTGAGTTTATTGGCAGGATACAAAACAAAAAAGCTGAAAAGTCACATACAAATTTAAAAAAAAAAAAGACTAAGAGACTGAAGAGATGGCTCAGGGCTTATGAGTATTTACTTCTCTTGCGGAGGACCTAGATCTAGTTCCTGCATTTATATGACAGCTCACAACTATCTCTAACTATTGTTCATGGATCCAAGCCCATCAAGCACACACAGTGCACATACTTACATGCAAGAAAACACTCATGCACATGATAGATAGATAGTTAGATAGATAGAAAATAAATTAACAAATAAATAAATAAGTCTGCTTTGCAAATACTTTAAGCATTGTTCTGTAAATGAACAACAACAGTTTAGCTAACATGAAAAGCCAGGTTTAGAAGCACAGTAATTTCTGAGTTGAGGTAAGGATGGGGACAGGGAAGGACAGGAAGATGGGCAAACTTCAAGTTCAGTCTTAAAATTAAATTAGACAGCAGTAGAGTTAACTTCCAGCTACTATATATGCATATAAGCTAATGCCCACATGAACACATAACACACACAGAGATATACACACACACACACACACACACACACACACACACACACAGAGAGAGAGAGAGAGAGAGAGAGAGAGAGAGAGAGAGAGAGAGAGAGAGAGAAAGAAAGAGAAAGGACTAATTGAAAAATATTTGAAATACATAAATACATGTAATTACAGATGGTGAGTTTTCTTAAATTTACAGAAGTTATCACTTTAACCACATAAAATATAATATACTAGTAAAAGCAAAGTTGATAAACTCTTAACAGAAAAGTTAATACAAATAACCCCAATAAGAAAAGATATTTACTATATTCACTAATTAAACACAGTTGACAAACAACTAGCGATCTTCTGTTACCTACCATATCCATGCAACTAAAAATCTAGTTTGAGGTTGTAGGCATCTCTGTGGTAGAAAACTTGCCTAGTGTTGGAAACCCTGAGTTCAATCTTCAACAGCTCCTCTTCCCCCAAGAAAATTCATCATTGGGGAACACATAAAAAAATAACCACATGCATATTCTACGGATGGGAAAATAAACTATATAAACTATCAAAACAGAATTTGTCAAGACATCGTTTCAATATAAAGATTCTTACAGTCTTTGGTATTTAATTAATTTCATGTAAAATGTTATATATATGTATGTAAACTAGTGTGTGTTAATTTTCTGTAGTCTCTGATGAATACATAAAAAAAAAAAAAAATCCAGATAGCTTATCTTTTGGAAAGACTGGTCATGAATTAGGAAGAAAAAATTTATTTTCATTTTATATTTGTCTCTAAATTCTATCTTAGTTCCATATCATTTCATAAAATATTCTTAGAAACTAATTTGGATTGTTCTAAACCTTACTGGAATATTGAGAGGAATCAGTGCAGCCATTAAGACAGTCAATTCTGTTCCCCCTAGCTCTCTGTTTTCCCATGTCTGACCCCTCAGTATCATCCCAGCTCTCCAACAAAACACCTGTAGCAGACTTCCCTCCCCCTCCCCCACCTATTTCCATCTTGTGTGAATCCCAAAGATCTTCTTTTAACCTTCCTCCCCCAACTAATTGCTATATTCTAGCCTGCTGTTCAAGCAGTCACCTAATAGCCAAATGCTACCCATTTTCGAGAAAACCAGGTAGGCTCCTGGGAGATTTCGCTCTTCTCTCTCTATTCCCTCAGATTTAATTCCCGAATCTAATCCCCAGCTCTAAAGGGGAATGCCTGTGGCAGCCTTCCCTATCTCCCATCCTGCTTCCCATCTCCTGTGGTTCCCAAAGATCTTCCTCTTCTAACCCTCAAACACATCAGGTACCCCCTGCTGACCTAAAAGGCCTTTCTTACCCAGGAAACAACTAGGCTAATGGTGGATCCACACCTCTACTTCTGCTCCTTCAGGTCCGATCCCCTAAGTCTCATTACCAGCTCTGTAGCAGAAAACCTGCTCCCTTTCCTCTCTGACATAACCCTAAAGATGTATCTCCCCAAACCTTCCTTCCCCCACCTTATCCCATTATTCTAGCCTTCAACAACTGCAGGTATACCCTGGGAACACACTAGCTAACCGGGCCAGGGAAAGAGGTCTACCAGGCAACACAGAGCCACACCACTCTCCTAAAGTTCAGGTAAAGAGCAAGCCAAGGAATAGAACACTCACCTAACAGAGACAAAAGCAGATATCACCACTAGACCTATAGTCATCCAAATGCCAGATGCCTAGAAGCCATCCTAAAAACAGAAT
This sequence comes from Montemys delectorum, assembly GCA_019843815.1. Lineage (NCBI taxonomy): Eukaryota > Metazoa > Chordata > Mammalia > Rodentia > Muridae > Montemys > Montemys delectorum. The sequence continues at coordinate 33,385 of JADRCD010224690.1, read as the reverse complement.
CATTAACAGCCAGGACCACAAGTCCCCACTGAAGCCCAGCAACCCTATCTTAGCAGGGTCTGGTTATCCCAACATAGCTAAAGCACAAGAAACATTCCTCAAAACTTCTTATACTAGGATGGTGGAGGTCTTTAAAGAGGAGATGGATAAATTCTTTAAAGAAGTACAAACACAAACAGGTCAAGAAAAGGAATAAAACTATTTTAAGACCTAAAAAATGGAAGTAGAATTGATAAAGAAATCACAAACTGAGGGAATGCTGGAAGAGAAAAAAACTTGGGAATTTGAACAAGTACTAGAGAGACAAGCTTCACTAACAGAATGTAAAAGAAATAACTCCTTGCATTTATCACACCACTATATATTATATCTAGTCATCACCAGCAACAGCAGAAAGCTTACAAACTCAAGGAAATGGAATCTCTCTACTGAATGAAAAATGGGTCAAGACAGATAGACATACAGAGAGAAATACAGAAAGAAATAATGAAAGACTTTCTAGACTTCAATGAAAATGACTACATGGTATACCCAAACTTACACAATGAAAGGAGTTTTAAGAGGCAGGTGTATAGCACTAACTGCCTACATTAAACAAACAACCCAAGAGAGCTCATACCAGCATCAATGCTCTAGAACAAAAAGGAGTAATCACACCCAAGAAGAGTAGACATCAAGAAATAATCAAGTATGGGGTTGAAATAATAAAATAGAAACAAAGAGAACAATGCAAAGAATCAATGAAACAAAAAGCTGGTTCTTTGAGAAAATAAGTAAGAACAATAAATATATATCCATATTAACTAAAAGGCAGAAAGAGAAGATCCAAATTAAGAAAATCAGAAGTGAAAAAGAAGATGTAACAACACACACTGAAGAAATCCAGAGAATCATAACATATTTAAAGGAGCTGTACTCTATCACATTGAAAAATCCAAAAGAAATGGATAATATCCATCCTAGATAGGTATCACTTACCCAAGTAAAAATGACAAACAAAACCAAATACAGGATCAGTTGGTTTTAGTGCAGCCCATCAAAGACAAGTTAATGTCAGTACTCCTCAGATTATTGCACAAAACAGAAACAGGAGGGACATTGTCCAATTCATTTTATGAGGCCACAGTCACCCTGATACCTAAATCATTTAAAAATTCAACAGAGAAAATTACAGACCAATTTCTCTTATGAACATAGATGAAAAAATACTTAATATTTACGAGCTCAATCAAAAAGCCCATTCCCTATGATCAAGTTGGCTTCATCCCAGAGATGCAAGGGTATTTCAAACTACTAAAATTAATAAATATAATCTATTATACAAACAAATTGAAAGAAAATATCCCATGATCATCACATTAGAGTCAGAAAAGGCCTCTGATAAAATCCAACAGCAAGAAGTACTGGAAAGATAAGATATACCAAAACAAAACAAAAACAAAAACAAAAAAGGCAGTTTACAGCAAGCATATAGACACCATTAAACTAAATGCAGAGAAACTCAAGCAATTTCACTAAGCTTAGTAATAACACAAGGGTTTCTAGCCTCTCCATATTTATTCAATATAGTAGTTAAAGCTAAAGCAATATGACAACTGAAGGAAATCATGAGGATACAAGTTGGAAAGAAAGAACTCAAAGTATCTTTATTTGCTGATGATATGATACATAGTGACTCTAAAAATTAAACTAGTTAACCTCTACTGCTGATAAATACTTTTAGCAAGTAGCTGGATACATGATTAACTCACAAAAATCAATAGCCTCTCTCAATATAAATGACAAATGGACTGAGAAGGAAATCAAAGAAATAACACATTTGACAATAGTCTCAAATAATAGTAATTATCTTGGAGTAACTCTAATCAAACAATCAAATGACATGTTTGATTAAAATATCTAGTCTTTGAAGAAAGAATTTGAAGATAAAAGAATGGAAAACTCTCCCATGTTCGTGGATTGTCAGGATTAACAGTAAAAATGCCCATCTTACCAAAAGCAATCTACATATTTAGTGTAATCGCCATCAAAATTCCATCACAGTTCTTTACAGGACTTAAACTGAAAATTCTCAATTTCATATGGAAACATAAAAACCCAGGGTAGCTAAAACAATTCTGAATGATGAAAGAAATGCTGGAGGTCTCACTAGTCCTGACCTCAAGTTGTACTACAGAGCTATGGTAATAAAAGCAGCATGGTATTGGCATAAAGATAGGCATGGTGACCAATAGAAACCTTTGCCTGCATTATCATTGTTCTGTTTAGAAAGTGTTCTCCTGCCTTGAATTTCTTGGCAAAGTGGAAGACTTTCTGAATGGAACATCAATAGTGCAGGCATTAAGCTCAATAATCAATAAACAAGACCTCAGGAAACTGAAAAGCTTCTCCAAGGCAAAGGACACTATCAATTAGACAAAACTATAGCTTACAGAATGAAAAAGATATATTTTTAAACCAGCTCCATATCTGATAGAGGACTCATATCCAAAACATGTTTAAAAACTCAAGAAACTAGATAGCAAAAAAAAAAAAAAAAAAAACCCAAAAAACAAAACAAATAAAAAAAAACAATAATTCAATTTGAAAATGGGAACATATCTAAACATAATTCTCAATAGAGGAATTTCAAATAGTTGAGAAATACTTAAGTGTTCAACATCCTTAGCCACTAGGGAAATGCAAATCAAAACAACACTGAGATTCCATCTTATACCTGTCAGAATAGCTAAGATCAAAACTGCTCGTGCTGGAAAGTATGTGGAGCCAGGGGAACACTCATCATTGATGATGGCAATGCAAACTTGTTCCTCAGAAATATGGAAATTGGTCTAAAAATCCAGGTATACAACTCTTGGGCATATACCCAAAGGATGATTTATCCTAACATAGGGACACTTGCTCAACCATGTTCATTTCTGCTGTATTAATAATTGTCAGAAACTGGAAACAAACTAGATATCCTATAAGATAAGAATAGATGAAGAAAACATGGTTCACTTACAGAATGGAATCTTTCTCAGCTCTTTAAAAAAAGTGGCATTCTCCCAGGGGCATGTGTTCCACTATGTTCATAGTGGCCTTATTTGTGAAAGCCAGAAGCTGGAAACAACATAAATGTCCCACGACAGAAGAATAGATACAGAAAATGTTCATTTATACAATGGAATACTACTCAGCTATTAAGAACAAGGACATCCTGAGTTTTGTAGGCAAATGGATGGAACTAGACAATATCATCCTAAGTGAGGAAACTCAGACTCAAAAGGACATGCATGGTATGTACTCACTAATAAGTAGATATTAGCAAAAAAAAAAGTACAGACTACACAAGATACAGTCCACAGGATTCAAAAAGGTCAACAAGCTGAAGTGCCCAAGTGAGGCTGCCTCAGTCACACTTGGGAGGGAGAAGAAAGCAATCACAAGTGGGGAGGGAGGAGGGACCTGGGAAGGAAAGTGGATGGGGGTGGGGGAATGGGGAGAGAGGGGAACCTGATCTGGTATTGGGTGAGGGAAAAGGATAGAAGTCCTGAGGGCCAGCAGAAAGAATGGAAATAGGCAACCTCTGGAGGTAGGAGGTTGGGGGAGGGGAACTTCCAGAATGTACCATAGACCTGGGAGGTGAGAGACTCTCAGGATTCAGAGGGAGGGGCCTTAGATGAAATGCCCTACATTGGGGAGAGGGAACTTGTAGAGCCCACCTCCAGCAGGAAGACAGGGTATCAAATGGGGGAGGGGCATCCCACAGTCACAACTCTGACCCATAATTGTTCCTGTCTGAAAGAATTACAGGGATGGAAATGGAGAGGAGCCTGAGGAAAAGAAAAGTCCAACCACAGGCCCAAAGAGGGATCCAGCTCACGGAGAGGTCCCAAGGCCTGACACTATTACTGAAGCTATGGAGCTCTCACAAAAAGGGACCTAACATGACTACACTCCGGAAGACACAACAAGCAGCTGAAAGAGTCAGAGGCAGATAGTCACACCCAACCAATGAACAAAAGTAGCTGACCCCTGTTGTTGAATTTCAGTTATAAAGGCTGAAAGAGGCTGAGGAGAAGGGTGACCCTGTAGGAGGACCAGCAGTCTCAATTAATCTGCATCCCAGCGATCTCTCAAACACTGGATCACCAAACAGACAGCATACACCAGCTGCTATGAGGCCTCCAACACACATACAGTAGAAGATTTCCGGATCTGTGTTCATTCAGAGATGGTGCACCTAACCCTCAAGAGACTGGAGGCCCCAGGGAGTTTAGAGTTTAGTGGCGTGGAGGGGAGGAACATTACATGGAGACAGGGGAGTATGGAGGAGGTATGGGATTTGGAGCAGTAGGAGGGTGGATGGGGGGAGGAATAAGATATGGAGTGTAAAATAAAATTTTTTAAAAAGTGGCATTCTGAAATTTGCAGGGAAATGGATGGAACTGTAAAAAAATCATTCTGAGAGAGGTAACACAGACCCAGGAAGATAAATATAGTGTTATTCATTTATATATGGCTATTAGCCATTAACGAAATGATAACCAAGCTAAAATCTGTTGGCCCAGAGAAGTTAGGTATAGACAAAGGGTTTGGGAGAAGGGCACATGAATCTCCTTGGAAGAGAGAAATAGAATATATTTTTTGGGTAGACTCCAGTTGTGGACAAGGGAAGGATATGGTGGGGAGTGAGAGTGGGGATGGAGTTGAAGGAGAAAATGAGAGGAGAAATAGCTACGAGAGAGAAAAAAAAAAGACAGCCAACTCCATGAAGGAATTTCTTAGTCTCTCAAATTAAAATATTCTTTTCTTAAAATAATATCAGGATTTAATAGAGTTCCTATGAAGTGACAGAATCCAATTTTAAGAAAATTGACAAACTGATTTAATAAAAGTTTAGGAACATTTAGAGTTTTCAAGACAGACTGTAGGTATGATAGGGCTGAGAATAATTGTTGTCAGTCAGTAGACTCCCATATCTTCTACAAAGCAACCAGATTGCACAAGCTAGGCTCACTGGCATTTCAGACTCAGCACTTACTTACATACGCAAAGCTTTCTTAACCTCCTGTCTTCTCCTCTGAAACTCTCTGTCTCCTTTTTAAATTGAGCTCCTTTCATTTTGTTTTCACTCATATTCCACTTTACACTTCTGTTTTAGTCCAGCAGTTCTCAACCCCTGGGTTGTGACCCCTTTGGAGGGGGGAGTTTAACACCCTTTCATAGGGGCAGTGTATCAGATATGCTGCATGTCAGATATTTGTATTACAATTCATAACAGTAGAAAATTAAAGTTATGAAGTAGTAATGAAAATAATTTTATGTTTGGGGTCACTGCAACTTTAGGAACTGTACTAAAGGGTTGCAGCATTAGGAACGTTGAGAGCCACCACTGGTTTAAACAGAAAACTCTGGAGTTTTAGTAGCCTCGCAGCATGGCTAAGCTGGTTGGTGTGCCTTAATCCCCTGTTAGATGATCTGTACCTGCTCTCACAGATCAAAGAAAAAGACACCTATCTTAGTTGCTATCTTAGTTTGGGGTTCATTGCTTTGAAGAGACATGATGACCAAGGCAACACTTATAAAGAAAACATTTAATTGAGGCTGGCTTATAGTTCCAGAGGTTTGGTCCATTATCATCATGGCAGAAAGCATGGCAGCATCCAGGCGGACATGAAGCTGGAGAATTAATTAGCTGAGAGTTCTACATTTTGATCTGAAGGCAAGCAGGAGGAGACTGTCTTCCACTGGCAGCCAGGCAGAGACTGAGTTCGCACTGGGCAGAGCTTGAGCATAGGAGCCCTTCCAGTCTACCCTCACAGTGACACACTTCCCCTAAGAAGGCTACACCCCTAATAAGGTCACATCTCTTAAAAGTGACCCTTCCCATGGACCACATCTATTCAGATCATGACAGTTGTTCTTTCTTATCAGTTTTATTTATCTTTCTGAAAGTCTTTTAAAATATTATTTTCATAGATTTTTAGTGATCCAAAACATCTTTTCATTATAATAAATGCAATACAACCTTCTTTTATTTTTTCCATTTTACTTTAATAAGGGCATTTAATATACCTGTTTCTCCATGCAGTTCCTGATGTCTATATCCCACTTTCATTTATACAAATTCTACTTTGATGACTTGTAAAGGGTACCCATGCTGGTGTTTTATGTGACTATTAATTTTATCGACACTATAATATTTTTAAGATTACATGTATTGTTATATATTAAAATTATTTCTTTTAGAAAGGCTTAATGCTATTTAATTTTATGTATACACCATATTTCTTTGTCTATTCATCTGTTAATGGACATTGAAACTGTTCCTAAATCCTGGGTGGTGAATTCTGAACACAAAAATACTCTGTGAACTCTTTGAGGAATCTCTTGTCTTTTGCACTGATGAACCATTTTGTACTCCTGTCAAAGGTGTCCAGTGGCTCGAATGGCTTCTCATGCTTCTTTATGGTTTTGATAACAGCCATCCTAGCAGGCATAAGATGATACCTCTGTGATTTTGATTTGATTTTCCATAGGGATTTATGACTTGACTTCTCCCCTCCTCCCACAAATCTATTGGCTATTTAAATGAGTTATTGGGGAAAATATTCAAGTCTTTATGTCATTTAAAAACATTAGAATATTGTAATTTTTATGAATTTAGAAGTATTATTATTGTGAAGATTGATTCCTATTCAAACACATGGTTTGCAAATATTCTTTCCCATTTTACACATTTGTTTTTACTCTGTCCATTATGTTCTTTTAGTTTGGTTCAGTCTTGCTTACATTCTTGTTGGGTCCCTCCCTTTGGGAGCTTGCTGCTGTGCCTGCTGTGCCAAAACAAAGGCCCACTGCTCTGAGTTCTGCCTTCAAGGATTCCAAAGGAAGGTATACCTGCTGGCTGGCATATCTGCTGGCTGAGGACATTGTTGAGTGTGAGCAAACTGACCACCTGAGGATATCTGCTGTTGACCTCCTCCCCCACCGTGGGCCGCACCTCCAACTTCTCCCTGGAACTTAGACCTGCGGGACATCCTGAGTCAAAGTTCAAAGCTTTGATTGGGACACAACTTGGCTTCGTGTTCTTTTGTTCTCGAACTCTGTGTTTCAGATCTTTCTTCTCCCTTTGGTCTAGAGAGAGAGAACTCGGTTCGTGAAACTGTGGGACATTTTCACATTCTGTGTGTGTGTGTGTGTGTGTGTGTGTGTGTGTGTGTGTGTGTGTGTTTCCTGTACTGAATGTCAAATTCACAAAATTCTTTCTAGGACAGTTTTCTCCGATTGCACTTCTGAGACATTCAAGACCACACAGACTTCTGCCCTGTAAGGTAAGAAAATCAGCTTCATGGTCCTTCCTGAGATATTGGGACTTTAGGACAGTTGAGGTATACTTAGGTTAAGAACAGGCAGATGGGCATTCTAGAGGTCTTTCTATGCAGACATTTCCTACATTGCCTAAAGACTCAGCAAAGGTAGGATTCTGCATCTCCAAGACCCAAAAACTTGCTGAAATTTTTGTTCTCATTCTAAATAAATATCTTCTTTCAAAGATTAACTCTGCGTGCACAATTGCATAGTACTTTTTCTTAACAAATGGCCCTCACATTGTGTACATTTTAGATTGTACAAATTTTGGAGGTACCACCAAGTAGAATATAAACTCTGTGTTAAATTGGGATCTTCTCTCTTCACTATTGGGAGCACTGGAGCCTGGAGGAGGACATGGTGCATAGGGGCCACTTTTCAAGTCGTTGGCCAATGAATCTTGAGTTGAGGACATTTGGAGAAGGACATTCTACCAAGGCTGCTGATGCAGGAACTAGTATGTCACTGTTGCATGTAATTTTAAAACTCCACTCTAGCTCTAGCTCTGGATAGGCTCTAGAATCACTTCTTCCTTGCCCATGCTGAAAGCAGCCATCTCACCCTGGTTCCTGCGGCTAAGCAGCCCAAACCATCCTTCCTGACAACACCTGGAGCTACGGCTCTAGTTCCACAGACCAACTACCCTGAGAGTTGTCCTTTCTCTTGCCCACCTAAATCATTGCAAATGGAAAATACCATATAGCATTAAAATTTAATACCAGCCAGATTTGTACCAGTAAATCTCCAGCCCCAATATGCCCTGCAAAGAACATATAACTCGGTTATAAAATTTATAAGCTGCATGCCTAGATTGAGCAAAAATACCACTACACTACTCTATTCCCTAGCTATGAGATCCCTTGTACATGTGGCTCCTCCAGGACATGTGGTTCTGTTCCATCTTCCACCTCCTCTTCCTGCATCTTCCTCTCTCTCTGTCTGTCCTTTTCATCCTCTTCCTCCTTCCTCTCTTTCTCTAAAACTTGCAGCCCACCTTTTCCTACCACTGTCCAATTACAGGTTCTAGCCTTTATTTGACCAGTTAAAAGTGGGAAGAAGGTTCACATGAAATCAACTGAGTATGTGATCTGCTCCTAGTTGGGAGCAGCCCCTCTTCTAGAAGCTGAATTAGCGTCAAAATACAAACAGCACCAGGACAATCCACAACATGGCAGGAGAAAGTTCCTTTTGGACTTGCAGAAGAGAAAGCCAAGCCAGGAAAATCTTACAACAGCTCAACACTTCAAGCATTAAAATGGGATGTAGTTTAAATAGATGCGATTTGTTTCCATGTAGAAAATGACCTGACGCCAGTCCGTGGTGGCGTACGCCTTTAATCCCAGCATTTGGGAGGCAGAGGCGGGTGGATTTCTGAGTTCTAGGCCAGCCTGGTCTTCCAGGACAGCCAGGGCTATACAGAGAAACCCTGTCTCAAAATAAAATAAAATAAAATAAAATAAAATAAAATAAAAAAAATAAAGACCTGGTGTAGGGAAACCCTTCTAATTAAGGTCAGTGTCTACCATGACCAGATAGCTTCTCTGAGCTTGGAGCAAAATGGAAGACTCCTTTTAGTAGCAGGGCTTCCCCTTCTCTGACCTTATCTGGGGATCCTGAACCCCCATACCCACTACCTGGTGAAAATCTAGTAGTACTTGGCTGACCAACTAATTCAATTCCCTCCTCATCTGCCTCCCTAAGGCCGCCTTCCCTTCCCCCTTAAGAACCCACCCAGCAAGATTCCTGGAATGCCTCTCCATGCAAATGAGGTATTCACAGAACTTTAAAACTCTAACCAATGATTTCCATTTACCTTGAAAACTCCTTCCCACTCTCTAAGGTCCATATTCACCCTGGTTCACCTAAATAACTGCATGCATACAAGTCCACCCTGAATAAAAGTTATGCACACAACCTAAGATCATCTAAGAGATCATCAGAGAAGACTTCCTCCTAAAAGAGCTGTAAAATAGAGCTGTAACACTAAGATCCTCCTCGGAGAACTTCCTCCACTCCTTACTGCACTCACTCCCAGCAGGGCAGGGATCCTGTAGGACCCCACCCCCAATTCTGGACTCAGCTTCTTGCGTGGTGTGCTGCGGCTTCTGGACACTTTGAGAGGGAGGAAGCAGAGGACTGGGAACCACAGCTGGACCCCAAAATACATGCCATAACCTGGTGTTGGCACCAGTAAAAGAAGTTTCTCAGAAATGAACTGTGATGACAAGACTCGAAGTGATGACCTTAAAACCCGAGTCCCAAGGAGAGAAAGCAGGAAGACAATGGAAATGATGGGGTGATTTCCAAACTTAAACCATAAAGTAAGTACTTACAATTATGAAAACCTTACACACGGATAAAGTAATGAAAATATATCTATACCAGTATTGTATGGGGGTTAAAAACTAAGTACATTTTCTCAAACATTCGGTGTGGAGAGGTGAGAAGTAAGCACGATTCTTGAAGTTTTGTTTTGAACAAGATGTCATTTGTCATATGGCAAACTACTGATGATAGAGTGTCCAACAAGCAGGGGTTCTCAAGCTGTGGGTCGAGGCCCCTCATGACAAATCTCTGTCTCCAAAAATGTTTACATTGTGATTCCTAACAGTAGCAAAATTACAGTTCTGAAGTAGCAATAAAGTAATTTTATGGCTGTGGGTCACCACAACACGAGGTATTACAGAGCTGCAGCATGAGGAAGGTTGAGAATCTTTGCCATAGAGCAATCGTATGGCCATGTGCTTCCTTCGTCTGTGCTTTAGAGTAAAATTTCCACCAAGACTTAGAACTACACGTTAAAAATAAACTGGCATTCATATCACCTTGATAGTTGTCTTAAACATGAATTCAGAATGAGCCATTCCATCAAATTTCAGAAACTTGATGCTATAATGTAGAAGAACTAAAAGCATACTCTTTGGATTAAGTATTTCATTTCAAATATAGATCTAAGTGTCTTTGGATGGTCTTTTTAAATCATATATTGTTGTTTTTAATGTATAATTTTAAACTTTTAGAAGTTAAAGAGAATAGTGTAAATAGAGCTTAGATACTTTTACCTCAGATCCTTGCAAACCTTCACATTTACTTTATTCTTATACTGCCTTGCTTTTTAGCTTTCTCTCTATTTATAAGTAAATATATCTATATCTTTATCTGATCATGATCATGAATGAACAGTGTATCATATATATGTGTGTGTGTGTATATATACATATATACACACATATATATGGTTAAGAATTATACATACTAAGTTTATCAATATACACATATGATTTTATATGTGTATATATATATATATATATATATACATACATACATACATTTCCCTAATTTTTAAAACCATACACATATAAATTAAAACTATTACAAGAAAGTTTGTCCTCATCAGGGAGTCATATTATTTGCAGAAATGTTTAAAAGTCTGGGCACATGTTTAACCATTACCGTGTGACAAAAGTTGCTACTGGTATCAAACAAGTAAAGTCAGAGAGTGTGGATACCATCCTATCACACAGCAAACCTTCCTTTATTACACATAAAAATCGATACGAAAGTCAAAAGACTTACATAAATTTGATGGGCCTTCCATTCCCCACGAAGTTCCAACACAGACTGGCTGACTCGTCCCCATGTTACTGGGGTGACCTGGACTAAGCCCACAGTGCTCACCATTCTGAATTTCATACTGATTGGTGTTTCACTTTGTTTGCTCTCATTTTCCCTCACTGTGACATGGTTTGGAGTTTCCAATCTCATAAAGGATGTCTTTACATCATAAAATAAGGTGGGTTTTGGTGATACCTTGAAAAACACAATGGTGTGTATTGTGTTTTGTACTGACAAGTACAAAAGTATTTGGCTTTTATTTTCAAACTAAGAGAAAAATGCCCATATGATGCCCCATTCCCTCCAAATATTTCACTGTGAGTGTTTTAATTCCATTTATTTATTTTGTGGAGGGTGGGAGGCTGTACGCATGTACAGGACGCTTGTTGACTTCAGTTCTGTCCTTTTAGTATTTGCATGGGGAGCCATCTTGGCAGCCATAGAATATTTCAAAAGAAGCATCTTTTAAATGGCCAATATAAAATTACTAAAGACAGAAAATTATTTTTTTTACTATAATGCTTTTATTAGCAATCTTATAAAGATTCTTCAGGTCAATTTTAAAAAAACATTAAAAGGTTTCTCTTACCAGGTCTTTTACAAATGATCTCAGAATGAGAGTGGTTACACGGGAAATGAGAGGCACTCATTGCTATCTGACCGAACTTCATCTGGAATTCATGAGTCTTACTTCAGGCAGATCTGTATTTGTCTCATCTATGTAATTTATTCTCTTTTAATTCACCCCTTTGCATTATACTAAGGCCTTTACAATTCCCTTGCCTCTCTTCACTCTAAGCTGATAGTCTTTCTTTGCCCCTACAGAGAAAACAGAAGCCAAAATTGTGACATTCCTGGCCCACCTATTTCCTTCTCTATTGTTCTCTTAGAAATGGGTTAATTTTTCATTCCCTCACTTGACTTTTGTTTTTGGCAATGGTTTTACCCAAAACAGTCTCCTTCAGATTGGTACTGTCTATGGTTAAAGTGAAATGAATAATCACATGCTTTATTGCCACACAGAAATGGCAGTGGGAGCCCTGGTCACCTAGATAAATGGCAAGATCAAGCCTCCCAAGGAATATAGGTAAATCAGGTACATTGTCCACTGAGCAAGATCTAATCTCATATAGTTCTCCAAAGACATGGTTTGACTGACATGGCCCAGATCTGAGAGACTGGACAACGTCCATGGAAGTATTCAAGCAGCTGTGCTAGGTTTGACTACCAAAGCTTCTGAAACTCATTCAAAAGCAGTCAGAGAATATCCTTACCACTTATCTATTAAAATCTGGGCTTCATGTGGGATTTAGAATTCAGTTGGTTAGACAAATGTCTCATACATGAGACCTGAGAAGGTGTGATATAACATTCTTATGGGAAGGAGGCTATAATTCATATTCTCACAGAAAGACACTGGTCACTTATATGACAAACACTTATGTAAGTGTTTGGAAATACTAGAAAGCCAAAAAGTATGAGTTTTCCTTTTTCTTTCCTCTCTTTCATCATCTTTCTTCAGTAGATCACCTGCTTTATATTACAAACCTGAATTTATGTTCCTACTCACCATCCTCAACTACTGCCTCACATACATACAGACTCACAGAGACACACACTGAGACACACACACCTATACAGAGACACACACACACAGACACACACTGACACACACAGAGACATACACATAGACACAGACAGGTGCACATACACATAGTTTGACACAGGGATACAGATACACACACACACACACACACACACACACACACACACACACGCACAGAATTGTCTATATTCACCAGCTCTTTCCTCTCATCCTATGAACATACCCTGAGTTCAACCTTCCCTTAAGAAAAACCAAAGCTGTTTTTCTTAAGATCTTTAGAGAACTGTGTGGTCAAATCCAAGGCTAGTTTCTCAAGGCTCACTCTACCTGATCTTCCAGCAGTAACTTGATTTTCCTCTCCCTCTTTAAACAATTTCTTCTCATGGCTTTTAGTCTATGTCTTTCTCTTGGTTCTCCTGTCTTATTCATTGCTTTCTCACAGTCTTTGTAGATGACCCTGTCTCATTGTTCTTTCTTCTCAACATTGGAGCTCTCCTCTGAACAGGTACCGACATCTTCTCGCTCCTCTATGATCTTGACGAGGTTAAAGACATACTTGATGGCTCTCAGCATAGCAGATTATAAACAAGCATGCTCTGGAGACAGACTGCCTGCCTTTGAATCTGCACCATTTACCAGCTGTTTAGATGTGAACAGGTGGCTCAGATTCCTCCTCTAGGCAACGAGGACCTTATTATACCTATTTACTAGTTCAGCGAGAATTTTTATTAATCAGGTTTAACTCAAAACATAAACTATTTCAAAATTTGAAACACAAGCAACTCAATGTATTTAAATATTACAGAGGTGAGACTGGCTCAGGGTAACAGTGCTTGCTGCAGCAGCAGGAGGACCTGAGTTTGAATACCCAGCACCCATGTGAAAAGTGGGTTGTGGTCTTGTGTCCACTTGTAATCCTCGCACTGTGTAGGGGTGTGTGTTGGTCCAGGGGTATTGAGTGTGGAAACTGGAGAACTGCTTCTGCTTGTTGGCTGCTAGCCTAGCCCAGGCTCTATGAGAGACCATTTCTCATAGGAGTAAGTAGAGAGTTATAGACCAGAAGGCATTGTTTTCCTCTGGCCTCCTCAGAGTTCGTGAATATGTAATACTAGCACACAAAGATGTGCATACACTACATACATACCACATAAATGACAGACACATATACAAACAAAAGAGTGTAGAGTGAAGGCTATTTGGAGCTTTGGGGCTAATATCCACTTATCAGTGAGAGCATACTATGTGTGTTCTTTTGCAACTGGGTTACCTCACTCAGGATGATATTTTCTTAGCTCTATCCATTTGCCTAAGAAGTTCATAAATTCATCATTTTTAATAGCCCAGTAATAACTCCATTGTGTAAATGTACCACATTTCCCTGTATCCATTCCTCTGTTGAAGGACATGTGGGTTCTTTCCAGCTCCTGGTTAATAAATACAAGTAAGGTTGCTATGAACATAGTGGAGCATGTGTCCTCATTGCATGTTGGAGCATCTTCTGGGTATATGCCCAGGAGTGATATAGCTGGGTCCTCAGGTAGAACTATGTCCAATTTCCAGAGGACCCGCCAAACTGATTTCCAGAGTAACTGTACCAGTTTGCAATCCCACCAGCAATGAAGGAGTGTTCCTCTTTCTGCACATCTTGTCAGCATCTGCTGTCACCTGAGTTTTTTATTTTAGCCATTCTGATGGTTATGAGGTGCAATCTCAGAGTTGGTTTTGATTTGCATTTCGCTGGTGAGTAAGGATGTTGAACATTTCTTTAATAACCAAGATCCAATTCACAGACCACATAAAGCTCAAGAAGAATGAAGACCAAAGTGTGGGTGCTTCAGTCCTTCTTAGAAGGAGAACAAAATACTCACAAGAACATATATGGAGATAAAGTGTAGAGCAAAGGCTGAAGGAAAGGCCACCCAGAGACTGTCCCACCTGGGGATTCATCCCATATACAGTTAGCAAACCCAGACACTATTGTGGATATGAAGAAGTACGTGCTGAAAACAGCCTGATATGGCTGTCTCCTGACAGGCCCTTCCAGAGCCTTACAAATACAGAGAGGGATGCCCACAGCCAGCCATTGGACTGAGGGCGGGGCCCCTAATAGAGGACTTAGAAAAGGGATGGAAGGAGTTGAAGGGGATTGCAACCCCACAGGAAGAACAACAATATCAACCAACGAGTCCCCCCAGAGCTCCCAGGGTCTAAACCATCAACAAAGGAGTACCCATGGTTTCAGCTGCATACATTACAGACGGTGGCCTTGTCATATATCAATGAGAGGAGGGGTCCTTAGTCCTATGAAGGCTTGACAGATGCCCCAGTGTAGGAGAATTGAGGGCAGAGAGGTGCGAGTGGGTGGGTGGGTGGGTGGAAGAACACCCTCTTCGAAGCAGGGGGAGGGACGATGGAATTGGGGGTTTCCCTCGGGAGGGCAGGAAAGGGGATAACATTTCAAATGTAAAGAAAGAAAATATCCAATAAAAAAAAGAGAGAGATGAGTAGGCATCTGTTAACTTCTGCCCATCGCTTCAGTGCGCAGGTATCTAACATTCTCAGAACTCAGAACTTTCAGTCACTCATTCTGCTTCAGAGTGAGAGATAGCTCCGCTCAATATCCTAAGGGACGGAATCCTCATGGGTTGCTCTGACCTCTTTGAGTTATTGTTGACATTCTCCTCACTGATATACCTTAGTAGACAGAGCACAGAATCCCTTGTTGTCCCTCAGACATTCTGCGGGCTCCCCTCTTTTGAGGTCTTGCTCTTTGACAAGGGTCCACCCCCTCATTACTCCACTCAGGCTTGCCTCTCAAGTGCCTTTCTTCCCTGACTGTTTCATATGAGAGGCAACCTCAATTGTCATGGTACTTCCTCTTTGCCTTACATTTACTCTTAGCCCGTAGTACATCCATGTAAAATTTTTAATTATATTTTTATTTTTCTTCACATAGAATGCAAGAGTTGATGATTTGCTTCCTGTTATGTCTTCAAGCTTGTGAAATAATGTAGCTAAAATATTTATCATTCTATTAAACATAACATGTTATTTATAATTTCTGCTTATATGTACTATATATAAGTACTATATATCAATGGTATATAAAACTACACTACTGTAATAAGCAAAAGGACATAATTAACCTGTATGCTCAAAAATAAATGGAGTATAAAAGATTCAATAAATTCACACAGTGAAGTTTTTTTTTTAAAGGACTATGTTGTCATTTGCAACAGCACAGATAAATCCAGAGACATTAAGTAAATCTCAAAAAGCCAGTCACAGAAAGATGTATGCTTCATGACTTCATTGGCATGCTGCATGATTTAGGTCTGAAATGATCTTTACAGGTCATGTGTTGAAGGAGGTTAGCCTAGCTTGAAGAAGTGAGACCCTGGAGGTATGCGTTTGAAGCTTCCTCCTAGTTGCTGGTCCCTGTCTGACCCCATCTTTCTGCTTCCTGTGGGTTTTGCCCCACCTCAGGCTCCCTGCCATGATGTTTTGCCTCACTATGCACAGGGAAGAGAAGCAACAAGGACATGCATGCCTGGAATGAAAGCAAGGCTTAAAATACATCTTCAATCCTTTAAAATTATTTTTCTGTGTATCTCTCTCAACTGTAAAAATCTGACTAACACTTGTGTGGGATCTCAAAATATTGAACTCAAAACATAGAGAGAGAGAGTAAAATGTTGGTTAGCATAGGCTGGAGTGGGTGAGAGACTGGAAAATAGAGGAAAAGACATCCAGTGTTAACATAGCTGTGCCAAACTTTGTTACTGTTTGAAAACTGCATAGCAATAGATTTAAGTGTTCTCATCACCAAAACAGCATTTGGATAATAGATAAGTTAAATAGCTTGATTTAAGTGTCTGTGTCAAAATGTCATGTACTCCATAGTTATGCATGTTTTTTTTAACTTGTGAATTAAAATACTGTACATAAACAAAAATGAACATTTATTACACAGGTGAATCCATGAATACAAAGCTTTATTATGAAGACATTAAAATTAACACACATATATATTTTATAGTGTTTTCCTTTTTGGTGTGGAAATTTGATTCTTATCATGATTTCCTAAAACAATCCTTGTGTCTCAGTTTTTTTCTGATGACTGCCTGAAGATCAGCAAGTGGACGGTATCAGGGAGGGTACCTTTCCTTCATCATCCATAACAAATGTAAGTCAACTGCCACGTTCTTTCCCAAAAAGCCAGCTCACTTTGCTTTTCTGTTCCACACAGAACTCCAGGCTGCCACCACTAATTGACTGGACTTAGCAGGGAACCAGAAATCTGTTTGTTATGGTGGATATAAATGTAAACTTCCTTTGCTTATTGTTTGAGGCTTACTTTCCAAAAGTGACCAACAGATATGGGCCCATGGGGAAAGACAGACATTCCAAACCCTTTAACGCTTGCCCAGCTTTGTTAGGAAGGGGCAAAGAAGGCATATTGTGTCAACCAATGGCAGCTGCATATTTTATTAAAACCCCAGGAGGGAGGTTTAAAAAGAAATCCTCAGTTCTCCCTCATCTGTGTTTTATAAACCCCCAACTAAATTGGGTCATATTCCTTCTTAGAATCCTGAAGTCTAATCAATCACAGATCTCGGAGGCACAAAGCACACTACAATTTGTTTGCTTCCTTGTTAATAATGAGAGCCTTTCCCCAGTCAGGCTCTGCACCTCTTCGAAGTCGAGGCAATCTCTTGCTAAATTGATACCTGGTCTCCATGGTTCTAATGAGGTCTTTGGGCATATAGAAGATATTTATTCTTGCCACGTGAGCAGGGAAGGTGTAAGTACAGTGGAAAAATCAATCTTAGGAAATCACCAGTGTGCATCCTGTCATGTGTCTGGACTCAAGAATTTCCTGGTGATAAGCTTCTTTGATGATGAGAGAATTCACCAACCCTAATTCTCTTTCTGAGTTCTGACT
Source organism: Montemys delectorum (assembly GCA_019843815.1). Lineage (NCBI taxonomy): Eukaryota > Metazoa > Chordata > Mammalia > Rodentia > Muridae > Montemys > Montemys delectorum. Next base: position 15,863 of record JADRCD010224690.1, on the reverse strand, counting down.
CCACTGTTAGACATAGGGAAGGTTTCTAGTTTAACTCCTATGCCAAGAACTGTCTTTCAAAAACTTGAATCTTGTCTTCTAGTTAAGGAGAAAATTGGGTTCCTTGGAAAGGACTTGTCTGTATTTAGCTTTAACATATCTGAAGTCTAGGACCTTAAGGCAATTGACAGGTTTGTTACATGCATTAATTGAAGTAATACCTTCATGTGGAATCTGTAATTTGGAATTGGAGGGTGGCTTTTGGAGGGCCATGTGGAAACCTAGTGCATTAGGAATTTCCAGGAACCTGTGAGGGTGGCTCTAGCAAGAACCAGCCATCTTCTTGCAACCAGACAAGGTTTCCAGTGGTGGGACTGAGGCACCAACCCAGCCACGAAACCTTTGACCTACAACCTGTCCTGCCTGAAAGGTGTGCTGGAGCAATGGTAGGAGAGACTACCCAATGACTAATTTAACCTGAGGCCCACACAATGACAGAAACTGGAAGGTAGATGGCCCAGAGACCTAGGGCAGAACCAAATACAACTGGCCAAAAACCAACCAACCAACCAAACAAACAAACAAACAAGCAAATAAATATAAAGCTAAAAGCAAACAAACCAAAAGCAAACCAACCAAAAGCTAAAAATCAACCACAAATATATCCATCCATGAAATGATAATTCTACTATACTCATAGATGAGTACCTGCCCAATTAATCATCTGTGAGGCTTTTTCCAGTAGCTAATGGAAGCAGATGCAGAAACCCAAAGCCAGACATTAAGCAGATGTCAGGAAACCCAGTGAGGGAAGAAGGGAAGGAAGGCTTGTAGAAGCCAAGGTGCTGAGGATACCAGGAGAACAAGGGCCATAAAATCAACTAAGCAGGGCTCATAGGGGAGCAGAGAGACTGAAATACCAAACACAGACCTTGTATAGGTCTGAACTAAGTCTTGTACACACACACACACACACACACATATGTATATATACATAAATATCACTATATATATATATATATATATATATATATATATAGTGATTGTTTATCTTAAGTTTTTTGTGGGAATCCTAACAGTGAAAAGGGGGGGGGTCTCTGACTCTTTTGTCTGCTCTTGGGACTCTTTGCCTCCTACTGGGTTGCATTATTCAGCCCTCATATGAGGGATCGTGCTTATTCTTTTTGTATCTTGTTAGGCTGAGAGTTTGGTTGATGTCCCTGGGAGGCCTGCTCTTTCCAGAAGGGAAATAGAGGAGCAGTAGATCTGCCGGAGAGGGGAGGTGCAGGGGGTGAAATGGGAGGAATGGAGAGGGGAGGCTGCAGTCCGGATGCAATGTATGGGAGAAGAATGTTTTTAAAAAAACATCTTCTGATGAAGAAAAAAAGTCTCTGAGTACAGCTGTAATTAAATTCCATATCACCTCAAGTTTACCCTGGCACAAGGGAGAAAGTTAATGGGATATTCTATTAACATTTTAATTAGTCTTTTGGTGGTTGCTGACCCCTGATGGAATAATTTGTTAGGTAGAACAAGGGTCTATTCGTTCATTGTTCACTGTGATTGCCCTGTTCTTTTTGAAGGATTCTCAACGGCGGCTTCACAGTTACACTTTTTGATTTGTTTAATCATCTACTGAAGCCTTGAAGAATTGATGGGCTGTTTCAGCACCCAGCAGGAAACAAAGCCAGACTGACAAATGTTGTGTCAGAACACTGAAGTGTCACTTGTTTGCATGGTTAAGCATTAAAGAACATTTTAAAAGTTTATATTCCTAAATATGAGTTTTAATTTTACTTAAATTCATATATACAGTGTGACCTATTCAAATGTCATTATAATGAAATTTGTTACATAATTTGGTCCCAGTTCTGAGTCGACAATATAATTTGAAGAATATAATTTATGAGTAGGGAAAACGATATGATGGATTTAGTGTTAAAGATGGTTGAAAGGGCAGATAAAATGTCTCAGTGGTGAGGGTGCTTACCACCAAGCTTGAAAACCTGAGTGATCCTTGAGGCAAGACATGGTGGAACGAAGGAGAGAACTGACTCCTGCAAGCTGTCCTCTAACCCCCAGATGTATGTCAAGGCATGTGCATATGCCTTCTATAAAAATTATACATTCAAACATATATACACACATACATGTATGTATACATAATTGAAAAAAATGGGTTGAGTATTCATTCTAAAATTACTAATGTACTAAGGGTTTTAGTGTATTTTCTTATTATATTTATAATAGTGTACTAGAATATAATACAGTGGTACCATCATCTTAAGTTGTATCTGTTTGGCCTGGCACTTTGAATCTGAACTCTTGAAACAGAATTCACTGAGAATAACTGGTCCTTCAATTTTCAAAATATATGACTCAGAGGAATTAAGCCATGCCCTAGTGATCATTATTCTTGCCTCTAGAATGTGGCTAGCCTTCTTGTGAGGCTGAAATTGTAGTCTACCTGGCTAGTGCATCATTGCCTTTGTTCCTTGTCTTGTTTGCTCTCCTGTCCTCACTGTCCTCTCCACTCCAGATCTTTTCATGGCCATCTCCTTTTATCATTCAGTTATCATACCATGGAAGTGGTCACCCATCTAGAGAGTTATATAATTCTCATCTGTCAGTGTTACCTCCCACATCAGTACATCTTCCAGTATTCTTGGCTGCTATTCTTGGATACAATTCCCTGTTTTGCCTTCCCATTGTGGATGTTTTTCCTACTTTGTATTTTTGGAATGGAAGATTCCAGAGACTGACCTTGGACAGGATCAAATGATTGACTAGCTAGCTGGTATACCTCACCTCCTTTAGCTACACTCACTGATATATCGTGAGGAGGCATTTGTATGCACAAATATATTGATAGAATCCAATAACAGTAATAGGTAGCTTCTAACAAGGCAGAGAAGTGTCTTGTATTTGTACGCTGTTAGAAAAGAAAATGGATATATACCTGAGATTAGAAAGTGTTCACATGTTTACTCAACAAGCTCCTTGAGTGCTCACTCTATGCCAAGAACTGGGCTAGTAGTTGAAGTTAAGATGCATAAAATAGAGTTTATCATCTGTTTTAAAACCTACCTGACCTCATCGTTACAGAGAGCCACGTACGCATTCACCCTGTTGCTTTTAGGTCAGCTATAACCTTAATGGCTATTAAAATGCTACCTAAGTCCAGTGTTGAGGGTTCTGTGGGGAGAAGCTTACGGCAAAGAACGTGATGGCATTAGAGTTAGGCAATAAAGACCAAATGGATGGAGGTTTTCAGACCAGAGAAAGAAGCACACGAAGGGAAGGTTACTCATGTGAACAGAGCCCAAAAATCCTGGTATTCTATATGTGTTGGGTGGAGAGAATCACCAAAAAACCTTCAAGGCTAAACAAGCTTAGAGGAAGTTGTTGAGGCTGGCAAGGTAAACTGGAGCCCTAAAGACATGTTGTATATAGTCAACAAGGAGTGTAAATGGATAAGTTCTGGAGTCCTGAAAAGTCTTCTTCTTGGCTGTGTAGGAAAGAGGAAAGACACAGACACGGAAGAAGCCTGAGACAGGAGCACAGAAATCGAGCCAGAAATCAAGAATCTCTAAGACTTCTGTAGCTTTACAAAGAAAGAGATGGGTTTGGTGGAAATTAAGTGGGGGTAGCATTGCCAACCGGAAAGGATGATGTTGGAAATGGCTAACAACTTTCACAGTTAAGAATGCAAGGAGAGGATGATGATCAAGACTTCAGTTTGGATGACATTGAGCTTGCAAAATATCTGGATTAATCAATTGTGTGTGTGTGTGTGTGTGTGTGTGCGTGTGTGTGTGTGCGTGTGTGTGTTTGGTTGTTTGCAGATGCACAAATAGAGTCAAAGAAAAACTTGCAGGCATTGAGTCCATGTAACTCCAAAGCATGAATTTAGGTTGTCAGGCTGGACAGCAAGCACCTTTATCAGCAGAGCTATCTATCTCACCATTTCACTAGCTCGGGCTGGGAAATCTTCAGGTATTTTAATCTTTGAAACAATGCTGTCAAAATTACAGTAACTATCCTAGTAGAAGTGAAACGAATTTGTTATAAGTCTTCGTTGCTTTGCATCTATGCATAAATAGTGAGGTAAGAAATATCAGCAACAGGCTTCTGGAATTTTGTGCTTCCCAAAGCTTATTTACAAAAAAAGCTCATACAGGTACCAAGATAACTAGATTAGGCTATCTAATCTCAAGAGGTTCTTTTTTTTTTTTTTTTCCCCAGAAAAATGTCACTCAGCCTTGGACTTTTAGGGTTAATGTTTACAAGGTAGTTTGATACTCAAATAATTAATCACTTATCAGTTGTTGATTGAGTTCAGGCACTGGGATGAGCTCTTTCCAGTGAATTAATGATTTAACTCTCACTTTACAAAGCAAATGCTGTTGCTATCAGATATGTTGCCCAAATCTCACAGTCACTCATGGGTCTCTCTCTCTCTTGAATCCAGGACCTTCTGTCTACTAGGCAAGCACTGTACTATTGAATTCAGACGCAGCCTTAATGCCAAGATCCTGACACCTGCTATTCATTTCTATTAAAAAAATATGATACTCTTGATATTTGTTTGGATTCTTTTTTTTTTTTTCCCATCCAAAGTTTTACCAGTTCTCTAGAATTGAACTATATTCTATGACATCAAGTTTGAAATAGAAATTCTATAGTGTTGGGTACACAGTTCTGTAATCCCATCACTTGGGAGGCTCAGTAAGGAGGATCCTGGCCAGATGGAGCCCTACAATAAGATTCTTCAGGTGTGGAGTGAGATAGAAAGATAAAAGAAGAAAATCAAATCACAAACCCATTAAGGTTTATCTATGACCATTATGGATGCACAGATGACATAGGTGATAATTTCTATGATATATGGTAGCTATAGTGGATTCCACATTGAGTGACACTTTCACCCTGGCTGCTAAATGTCACTGATCATCCATCTTTCAAAAAGTTGAATTCTTTACTGTCTTTTCTTGAGGTCATATCTGAGAACCTGAGCTTCCTTCTATAAGATAACCTCAAATATTTGTAGACAGCTATCATGGACAATAGATCTATTTTCTGTCAGTTGAAGAAATCCTACTTTCCTGGCTGTTTCTCATATTACATACTTTTGGGCTGCTTAAAAATCTTTCCTGTGCTTTCAGATCTTTGGCAATTTCCCTCAGCTTACCACAATAGTAATTGTACCATGAATAAGACCACTTTATTCATCATTATATAACATTCTCTGTAGTTACAGTCTATTACATATCAATGTGCACCTTTGTTAAGAAATGTATCCTTTTGACAAATATTCCTTATTCTATGTCATGCTCAAGTTCCTAAATTGCTTAAGCAAAAATATGCTCAATGTAGTACCAACAAATTAGGCACAGATCAACAATATGAGCAATACTATAACCAAGAAAAAGTAAAATAATATTTATGTATGTAAGTGAACTCAATGATATTTACGTCATCCTTTATTTATATCTCATTGCTTTCTTCTCAGATGTCTAACCTTAGTTATTCCTGTGAAAACATAAAGCATGACACATAAAAAATTAAACATGAGCATGGGTGAGGAAATGGATAAAAACCACGAGTCCTAGCAACAAAGATCAGATTCTCGGGCTTCAAGCAAATTCAAGCAGTGAATGGTATTTTCAAATATGAAACCAAACTACTTACAGGCAACAGTTGGTGTATCATGAATGCCCCCAAGTCAGATACTATGAACACATGACAGCCTTGCCCAGCAGCAAGTCACAAATCCATCCCAGTTTATCTTTTACTACTGCAGGCAAAAATTCTTGTTGGACAAGGGAATCCCACTTCTCAACTTCAAAAAACAACAAGCAACAGCCAGCATTCATTCCTGGTGAGGGGGCCACATCATTGTTCCAAGGCTGAAAACCACACGCTTTTGTATCACGGCCACATTCCACACAGTGCCAGTTCTGGTCTTCTGAGTCCTGTCTCCAAGAGTGGCTCTCTGTTCTCCTTTCAGTGATTCTGAAGTTGTAAATTGTCTGCCTAGCATTTTCACTCCCACGATTAAAAGCTGGTCATGTCTTTGGAGGAGATGTTTTTAACTTTACTGGGACTCCCTGTCCCTGCCAGTCCTCCAGGCTGCCTTACTGCTAAGGTCATTTATACATTTCCTTGAAGATCGACATGTTCTTTTTGTTGCCTTAGCTCCAGTCTATTCTGGCTGGCTGCTGAGAGAGGGCACAGAAAGCTCATGTTCAGAATCCTGACTCTGTCAACACTCTTCAAAAAATTTCTCTCGACAGTTGTGTACTGTAATGTACTTGTTCACTATAATGTTTGACGTTTTTAAAAAGCAAATATTACTCATAGATTCAAAATACTGAATTCATAAAGCTAAGAAGCAGATATAGATATTAGTACTAAGGTCTGTGTTTGGTTTCTCTCACGATCTTTAACAGTCTGTGAAATAGTCATTGTGCTTCTGGATAAAAATCAGTGTACCTTCAAAATGGTGACATTATGGTAGAGAACCTCTAAGAAGACACTAGTTCATGATGGAGACTTTATGAAAATTATTAGCCTGTTATAGCCTGTATGCTTGTTTCTGATATCCAATGCATCTTACAGAAGGCTAGCCTCCAAGATGGGGCCTTTGAGAGAGGATTGGGTCATGAGACTGTAGGTGCTCATTGAATTGGTGCCCTTTCAAAAGAGATCTCAGAAAATAGGTCTAGGCAATGCATATGGACCTAGAAGTTCTTTACTACATTACCAGATGACAAGCTCCTTGACTTCTAAAAATATAGAAAACATTATTTTGTTCACAAGTTACCCAGTTTGAAGTAGGGTTGGCTTACCTTATTCTTTTACATTCCTTCATTAAACTACCTGCAGATTGCAAAAAATATTTAAAAGGATACGGACTTTGTTCTCAACACATATAGATTCTTTTCTCAACTATCGTTCTCTAAATAGAACAACTACTTACATAATATTTAAATGTAAATAAAATTGTATTACAAGTCACAGTGATGCCTTAAAAGACATACACACACAGGAGGATGTGGATAGATATAAGTGAATTCTGTACTATTTTATGTGAGGGACCTAATCATCCATTGAGCTTGCTAATTGAAAGACTGTGCTCCTCAGTGCTGAAACAGGGCCCCCATGAATTCTGAGAAATGACTGTATTCTGCTATAGCAGTCCAAATGGATGGATAGTATCCTTATAAGAAAGGATCCATGAAATTTCCCTTATTAGTTGTTTTTCCTTGTTTCTATGACCTTTAGAAGCATACTTGAAGAGAGATACATCCACAAACTCTCCTGTAAACTAATATAAGGACTATCTTCCTCTATCTGTCCTCCTCTTTCCACCTTGCCAGGTAACATGTCACTTTTTAACATAGGGTAGATTGATTGGAACTCATGGCAAATGCCCTGCCTCAGTCTGCAAAGTGCTATGGTTACAGATGTGAGCTACCATTGCACCTGACCAGTTACAGTAGTTTTATTTATTTATTTATTTATTTATTTATTATTTCAAATGTCCTCTTATGTGGAAAACTCTAGCTTGTCTCCACGTTTGATTACAGCACCAGTAAGTTGGCTTGCTCAGGCTTTATCTTTGCTACTGTGATGGATAGTTCTATGCCAACATGACAAAAACTAGAGTCACCATAGTGAAGATTTCTCAACTGAGAAATTTCTTCCATAGGATTGGGCTGCTGACAAGCTTGTAGGGCATTTTCTTAATTAGTGGCAGATGGGCAAGGGCCAGACCTTTCATGAGTGGTGGTCCCAGGTTCCATAAGGAAGCAGGATGAGTAAAATACAGAGAAATTCAGTAAGCAGCACTTCTCCGTGGTCTCTTTATCAGTTCCTTCTCTCTCTCCTTGCCTTACTTAGGTTCTTGTCCTGACTTCTCATGATAAAGAACAGTAACATGGAAGTGTGAGCCAAATAAATCTTTTGCTCCCCAACTTGCTCTGTCTTGGTGTTTTATCATAGCAATAGCAACCTTAACTCAGTTAGTGACAATTGTGCGTGAGTTCATACAGAGGTAGGTGAGACACTTCCAGATAAGTTTCCCAAATCTCTAGAAGGCTAGGAAAAAAACAAAAAACTCTGAAGAGAGAACCTAGGCTTGTTTGTAGATTTCAGCGATCATCAATACAGCCTTCACAGTTCTGTTTTCACTGAAATAATTTGCCCTGATGGGAACATGGTGTATATGGGCAAAGGAAAGACCGCACCATATTAGTGAAATACCTTCATTGTGTTTTGGCAGATAAGAAGAGCATGTACCAGCCACAGCAGGATCATCATCACATCTGTGGGTTTTTGAGGATTGCTGCTGTGCCTCCTGTCACAAAATGCAGCTTGATTCCTGGTTCTGGACCTCTGGAATTTTTGCCTTAAGTTTTTTTCCTATATAAAGTAATCTAATCAATTAATCTAATGAGAGTTTATTAGACCTCCAGGAGAGCTGTTAATTTCATCCTAGAATTAATCTGAGTAATTCTCACGTTTGTTTAAGAGGGACTCTCAGTTATAGGTGCTGATTGTAGGCATCCTCAAAATGGATATATTGGAGACCTAATCCCAGTGTCCTAGACAGTGACTATACATGGAGGTAGCATTTTTAAAGAAATAACCTAGATAAGAAGAAGTAAGTATATGGATGTCCCCTAACCTACTGTCACTGGTATCCTTCCAAGAAGAGACACCAGACTTGAGATCAACTGAGGAAAGGCCATGGGAGGACACAGTGAGGGAGCAGTGGTCTGGAAACCTGGGGCCACCTTGACCTTGAACTTACTGCCTCCAGAGGTACAAGAAAATCAATTCTTGATGTTTAAGCCACTCAGGAACTTGTTGTGGCTGCCCTACCAAACCCAGACAATATATTACCATGGAGCAAATGGGAACTTGAAGTATATTGAATGTCTATCAACTTAAATGAGACTGAAAGAAAAAATAAGCAAGGTCTAGGCATACTCACTTATTCTGGTAAGTGAAAGTGTACGCATCTTGAAATCCAGTGTCCAATAAAAAGTTGATATGCAAAAAGTAAAGCTAACATACATTAACATATATTTTAAATGTTTTTTAAAATTTCCACATTTTCCTATGTTTCCTATAGTTTCGAATATTTTAGTCACTTTCATTACCCATTCGTCTCACAATCTTATAATCTCTTGTCTCCCTCTGAAACCTTTCCAACAAGTCCTCTGGCTATTCCCACAACCTCGTTCCCTCTGTGTGTATGTGTGTGTGTGTGTGTGTGTGTGTGTGTGTGTGTGTGTGTATGAGTCCCATTGAGTTTGGCAAGGGTTGTTTGCCTGAGCATGAGTGAGAGGTTATTTATTGGAGCATAGATAACTTAGTACCCTTACCACTGATGAATGTGGCAATGCTTCCTTTGGTAGCCACAAATTGCCAATAGCCCTGTTGGGAGGTGTTCAGGCGGGCCCAGTCTTGTACAGGTCATGCAGGTAACCATGACTGTAATGAGTTAGTGAGTGGAAGGGCCATGTCATGCCTGGGAGACATCTTGCTGCACACCTTCCCACCCTCTGGCTTCTACATTCTTTTTGTCCCTTCTTCTATGACACTCCCTGTGCTTTGAAAGTGATAATGTAGACATCTCAATTATTTCCGACTCTGGACACTTTGAGCACTTAAGCCTCGGCATTAACTGCTGCTTGTTGCAATAAGAAGATTTACTAATGAAGGCTGAGAGGACTAATCTAGGATCACACACACACACACACACACACACACACACACACACACGCGCGCGCGCATGTGTGCATGTGCATGTTTCTGTATTTTGTGTGTGTGTGTGTGTGTGGTCAGAGCACAACTTTCTGGAGATAGTTCTCTCTACTGTACTTAGTGTGAACATCATTGAGTGCAATACCCAAGTTTTACAAAGGAGACTAAGAGGTGTGAAGCAATTTGTTCAATGTCACTCAGCAATAGGAGGGCAGAACCAGGACCCACTGTGTCACAGCATGCCTCTAGTTCTATCTCCTGACTAGGGTTCAGCACTTCTGAGACAAGCAGCTTCTCTCCAGTCTAAATTCATCTTCAAAGCCATATTTAGCTTATGCTAGTCAGTTGGCATCACTTTCCCCCAAAACAACAGCAAAAGAAGCATCAAATTCTATCTCTGGCTCTTACTCGGGCAGGTGGTTTTCTAAAGCATTTTCTCTATTTGGATTGCCAGATCATCTAACATGTAGGCCAGATGATAAAAATAATTTTTTCCTCCTGGAATTTACTTATCCACTCTTATTATAGGACTTTGAAAAGGAAAGCTCATTGCAGAAGCATCCATAGCCCCTCTCCTTTCTTTATATGTTCTTCCTTACAAAGGAATGAATGCGGAACTTTGTTTGAGACAATTTTTTTTTTAAATATATGTATGTGGGGGCAACGGATTTGCAAATATAATCACATAGTTCAGCTAAATATAGCTTTTGTCAGAAGTAACTTGCAAGCAAATAAAAAGCAAAAATTAGATCCCACTGTGGGGCAGAGGACATAGACAGAATGCCTGCTTTTGTTGGCCGTTTTCAGACTGCAGCCATTGTATGTCACTCCAGACTGGTTCAGGGAACAGAAATCACGGCTGAGAACAAAAGGAAGTTTTATTCTACTTCATCCTCATCATGTGGGCTTTAAAATGAAAACAATGTAAACTAATCAAGAATCAATGACTTTGGATCATCATCAAGAAACAAGAGCGGAATTTATTATGTGGAACCAATCGTATCTACCTGGAAGTAAATAGAGATTTCACTGTCTTTGTGTCCAATGAAGTTGGTTATTTCTTATATTGCCATGTGACAAGAATACAAGGAAAGAGTACTCAGCAAGCATTCTGCTTGTACACTTATCATTCCTGGGCACTAATGATATGCCAATTTGAGAATCATGTTGCTTTCTATAACCACACAGAGTCCCAGGATCTTATCGAAACTCAACATTTTAGATATAGTTTAATTGAAACTTTGCTTAATTTTGTGTGCACTTCTAAGTGTATAATACAAGTATGTACTCTCATTTCTTCATATTTTGCCATCTGTATGGACATTTGTACTTGGATTTTAAAAGACATTTGGGACTTTTCGTTTATATGAAACATATGAAAATTGTCAGGAAAAATACATATTACTCTGATAGTTATTATTTTCATAGGACTGCTAATTAATATTTGCCTGGTGAAGAATAAGGTATATAGAGAAAAACAAAGTCAGTTTTTTCTACTTTATGTTAAAAAAATATTTCTGTAACCTCAAAAGGTTTGTAGAAAATTCTAGTAAGCAATAAATTTATCAAGGTATCTTGAGATTTAATTGAGTTTTGATATGGTTAGCTGGAGATAATATTGTAATCCAGTAGAACAAGGATTCCATAATTGAGACTAACCTTTACCTTACTTTGGATGCTAATCACAAGCTTCAGTTTGTTCTTCTTGTGTCTCATTACAAGTCAGATCACACACTCCCTGGTATTCCATCAGTGTGCTCATGTGGTACACTGAAGTCAGGAAAGTACTTCTGTTTACTTACATTATTATAAAGGATACAACTCAGGATATAGTGAAGAGGTTCCTGGCATAAACTATGGAAGAAGAACTGAAGAACTTCCAAGCCCTTTGAAGGCAAAGCCCTCTCCAGAGTGTGTCCAGCTGTCCTGAAGTTCTGAAGTTGCATTTTTATGGTGATGTCATTGTGAAATACAGAAAATGTCAGTTTTAGGTTCCCTGTGGCCTCTCTGGAACATTCTCTCCTCCGGGATAGGAGGCAGACCTCTCTGGAATGGGGAGTATCTTACAACTTATTATAAGACAAGGTTAAGTCAGACAATTTCCATATGGTCAGTTGAGGACAGAAAAGAAGAGAAGATTAGAGTATCTATGGGAAATTGTGAGGAAGAGAAAGTCTAATTTCTGTGTTCTATACTTAGAAAAGAGTCAAGGGCCAGAAGCTATGCTTGAAATTCAAAATACATATACCATTATATCATACACATAAATACTTTTGATTTGGGCACGTGAGAGTATCATGTTCCGCATCTCATACTGACTACCCCAGCTGCATGAACCCACAGATGTATTCTGTGTACTCTGGCTACACCACATCAAAAGTGGAGCCCATAGTTATAGTAAACCAAAAATTCAATAAGAGCTTTGAATCCAAAGCTCAATGTCTGCTTTTTTTCTCATTATAGTCCTCTAGATCTTTGAATTCCTTTAGTTGAATTCATTTAAGTTTCCACTATAAATAGGGTGTGAGAGGTCCTGGATACTCATAGGAAAAGAAAGCATCCTGATTTGTTTGTTTGTTTGTTTCTATCCTTCATATGGGCTTAAATTTTTGTAGAATACTAAGAAAGCAAGCATGAGGAAAAACAAAATAAATAAATTGAGATGTTTAATAATCTCTGTGAAGCAAAAGCTGATGCAAGGCTTAGAATATATCTTCCATGGAAGTCTAGTCTTTCTTTCATTAGCTTAAGATAAGTTCTCTTTATGTATTCCAGGCTTGCCTTAAAAATTCCAACCTATTTTCTCACCATCCTTACTGCTTGTATGGCAAATGTCTACCATTAATACTGCTGTTGTGGAAAACTTCCATATTAAAGAGTAATGACTTACATAAGAAACTTTTTCTCTACTTTTTTTTTCTTCACTGTGAGTTAAATGGTTTATGAGTTAGAATAAACAAACACACAAGTGCAAAACAAACAAAGAAACAAACAAGGAACCCAGAGGATGTGGAGACATGGTTTTCTCTGTAACACTGCTTGCTGAGTAAGCCTAAAGACTGAGCTTGGTCTCCAGTACTTGCTGAAGACCAGCTCTGACAATGTGCTCAGAAATCTAAGGAGGGGACGGAAGGTTGGTGACAATGTAAAGCAGGCACACACTACACACTGTTGGTGGATGAAGCAAGAATGAGCACATTCCAACCACTTTACACACACACACACACACACACATGATGGATGGAGTAAAGCTCCAACAACTTCACACATACACACAGACAGACAGACAGACAGACAGACAGAAAGACTGGTAAGTTGGAACATACACATTCACACACTGAGTGGATGGAGCAAAGCTTCAACCATTTTACATATATACATATATGTATATCTTTTTAGTTGAGGGGGCAGAATCCAATGAGCAGGGTCATATACACACATACATATTTAGGGAATGGAATAAATTCCAAGCTGACTCCAACAACTTTCTTTTTTTCTTAACCTTTTCATACCACCTAAGAAAAAGTTCTCTATTTAAGAAAAAGATTATCTCAAAACCACAAGTTATATATTCCTCTAAAAACAAGGACCACAAAAACATATTCTTCAAAAACAGAGCAAAATCAAAAAGAAAACAACATGAGTATTGATTATGTATTATTCTTTTGAAACTCATACCTAACTAAACATTTCTGGTCCATCATTCTCTCCATAACTTTATCATAACCCCAAAGCAAAAATTCTTTTGTCATTGATTGACCAAGTTTAAGCAAGTCAGTCTATAACAGCAAGTTCTTTCCTATGCTTAGTTGACAACAATTTGTAGTTTCCAAGAAACAGATCATTATCGACCTTATTTTTGAAGTTTTATTCAGCCAAACTGGCTAATCACTTATCCACTATTCTTATACTTACAATAGAATTAGTTACCCTTTATTCACACCCCTGTCATTTCATGGTACACACCAAAAGCTATGGCCACATTCTTAGATTACAAGATCCAGGAATTTAGGCCCAAACTAGAATGAGTGTTTGATCATTAACTTATCTCAAGCCTATTCCCCTTCCAAGTACTATTACATGCTTGTAACGCATGAAAATTCACTCTACTCCTTTTCTAACATATGCAGCCCTCACTATTCTACATCCTGCTCTTAATTCTAACTTTATTATATCTTTCTGGGAAAACTAGAACTATTTCCTTAAGGTCTCTATCAATCACTTTAACTTCCTAAAACTATTTAAATCAGATTACAAACTCCATCATGATTTCATCTAAACAATGTTATTTGATGAAAGCTTGCCTTCATGTTGATATGCAGGAAAGTTGGACAATAGAGTGTCTTCCTAACACAGAGAAAGTAGTCATCCCAGGCTATAGGCAGTGAGGGTGTCCCCACATCCAGCTACACCATGCCAGATATATGAGAAATATAGCAATAACAAACATGAGAAGGCACATCAGAAACAAGAAGCAATCCTGAGAAGAAGCCATGGGGTCTGGGCAAAACTGTGGATGGTCTCCAGGAAGCTCACTTGCCCACGGCAGCTCCCCCTGCACGGTGTCTGCCAACTACTTATGTAAGAGCTGGATATGGCAACATTTATCTGTAATTCTAGAGCTGAGAAGCTGGAGACAGGAGAATTCTTTGGGCTGTCTAGTTAATCAGTCTAGGACCAAGCTCCAGGTTTAGTGAGAAGCCTTGTCTCAAAATAAAACCAACCAACAGATAAAAAAAAAAAAAAAAAAAAAAAAAAAGATAGAAAGCAATAGAAGAAAGTACCTGGCAAGAACCTTTTGTTTTCTATGTATTCACACACAGGTATAGCTATAACCTAACCACTGCCAGGAAAACACACACACACACGCACACACACACACACACACACACACACACAAATATATTTAGTAGAGTAGTAATGTGGGCATATATTGAAGATGAACTGGACTCACCTGATCCTAAGGGGGTAGAAAGAGACATGTATGTCATATGGGGGTACAGAAGTGATCATAGCCCAGTAATTTGGATATGGTAGGAGAAAGTGGCAGGCATGAAGACATCAAGATATCCTCTGGAGGTCTGGCTTGAACATAGCAAGGCAGTTGAGCTATGTATTGAGGTGAAAAAGATTAAGGAACATGTTTCTATGGACTTACGTAGATATTTCAGTCAGGTCTGATGAGTGGGTGGTTAGGTATATAATAAGTATGCTATGAGGAGAGGATAAAAAGTACTTAGGGAGATGGAAGATGGAAGACAGAAGAAGAATAGGAGGTGGAGAAAAAGGAGGAGGAGGAGGGAGAAGGAGGAGGAGGGAAAAATAGGAGGAGGCAGCAGTGGCTGCAGGGGCGACAACAAAGTGGGAGGAGGGAAATCAAATAGCCAAAAGTGTTGATATCAGGTGGTAAAAAGTGAAAACTGCTGAAACCTGGAAGGCAGAGGAGGTAGGTAGGAGGCACGAGATCCCTAACAAAGATGGAGCAGAGATGGAAGGTATGGCCAACCAATGACTGGTTCAACTTAAGACCCATCCCATGGGCAAGTAGCACTATTAATGATACTCTCTTATGCTTGCAGACAGGAGTTTAGAGCTCCACCCAGAAGCTGACGGAAATAGATACAGAGTCCCACAGCCAAACATTAGACAAAACATGGAGAGTCTTATGGAAGAGCTGGAAGAAGGATTGAGGGTCCCAAAGGCAATAAGGATGCCACAAGAGGACCAGCAACAGAGTCAAATAACTCAGACCTTTTGGGGCTCCCAGAGACTGAACCACCAACCTCAAAGCAAGCACAGGTTGGATCCAGGCCCCCTCCCACATATGTTGCAGATGTGCAACTTGGTCTTCATGTGAGTCCCACAACAAGTAGAACATGGATTGCCCTTAAATCTGTTGCCTGCCTGTGGATCTTGTTCCTCTAACTGGGCTGCTTTGTCTGGTCTCAGTGGGAGTTGATATGTCAGGGCCCAGTGATACAGGGGCACCCCTTTTCAGAAGAGGATGGGAGGAGGGGATGCGGGGAGGGGATATGTGAAGGGGGATACCAGGAAACAGGGTGGTTGTGATGTGGATATAAAGTGAATGAATGAATGAATG
Source organism: Montemys delectorum (assembly GCA_019843815.1). Lineage (NCBI taxonomy): Eukaryota > Metazoa > Chordata > Mammalia > Rodentia > Muridae > Montemys > Montemys delectorum. The sequence goes on along the minus strand of JADRCD010224690.1, from coordinate 7 downwards.
AATGAAT
>JADRCD010224685.1:0-11475 GCA_019843815.1 Montemys delectorum | reverse complement strand
TGTGTGTGTGTGTGTGTGTGTGTGTGTGTGTGTGTGTGTGTGTGTGTGCATGTACACCCCAACATGTGTGCATGCATTTGTGTGCACATGAGCACAGAATACAGCAAGTTTAATTATCCATTAGATACCACCAAACTTTATAACAGCAATGGAGATACATAAATTAATCAGTAATTCCCTCTACTATTAAGACTTTAGACTAGCAGAGGTGGCAATAAGTTAAGTATAAAAAAGAACAGTGACATAGACTGAGTCCTAACAGTACCCTATAGCATCCTAGAAGCATCCTCTTGTGCAATTCCATGGTCATCCTGCAGAGGGAGGTGCTGTGAACAGCTATACAGATGGGTACAGATATATGCAGCTAGTAAGTGCAGAAGGTACATTGCCTCCAAGCCCCTTTCACTCCAAAAACTACCACCATGTGCTGTCATCTACTCAAAGGAAAAGAAACAAACACTTAAGTGAGTCCTGGAGGATAGGCATAGCCAGGCGAGATAGGGCTCGCTGTAGCCCTCGAATTCTGGAGAGAGGACCAGGAAGATTGAGAATTCAAAACTCACCTGGGTCTAGTGAAAGAACCTGGATCCCACCCACTGAAAGGGAAAAAAGACGAGCAAGAACATGCCTGTGTACAAAACAGTATTCCAACCATCCTAGCAAGACGTAAGTCTTGCACGAGTCTCTTTGGGTATCAGACTATTAAAAGAGTCCCCAGAAAGGATATTGGACTGACCTCAGAAGTCTCGTGCTGTGAGGAAAAAAACATTAAAGCCTAGTATCAACTAGAGGGGAGCCTGTCTCCAGAAGGATATTTTACATAGTTCTAACAACTTACCAAATTATCTTGCAGGAGAGACTAGAATAGAGACAGTGACAGGGCAGGATCACTCCTTGACTAGACCTGCTTAGTTATATATACCTCTAGGCCCCTATTAAAATGTAGACCTTTTTGTCTGGACCCTAAATGTGAATGGAGGGAGTCACTAGACCTCTGTTTGATCTTCTCTGTTCGATCTTATTGAATAAACCTTTCTCTGCTTTTCACTGTGATATGTCCGTGTAACTGAACCTACTGGCCCAGCCCCCACTTGTTAGGGTTGCAGGGGCACAGGTCTGACCTCAACAACTCTAGTTGAGGCTATTTCACTGTGGTCAACAGAAGGCACTTCCTGAAAGTGGAGCTGTGTTGGAGATAGTGCCATCCACACAGAACCTGGCACACTGGCTGAAGATATCAATATGCTCAGTTGCCTGGTGCGGGGTTCTTCTCCTGGAGAGAAGCATTGTGCTCCACTTGGAGGGAAGGCAGCAGGGCAAGCAGGCTGGGTGCTATGTAAAACCTCCTTTACAAGGGTTTTAAACTGTTTTTATGAAAGAGAAACTCTTGGGACACTGTCACCCTGAAAGTCCCACTTAATGTCCTCACACTGACAACCTCCGCTTTTAACAAGGAACCCATTTCAACCTTAGCACATGATGCTCCCATATGCCTAGTAGATGTCGGCGTTGCCTCTGATCATTTGAGATGTTTAACCCACACACGGATAGAGGGAGCCTGTCATGTGATTTCTGGAAGGAACTCTCACATACTTTCTGTGGGTTTCATGTCCCTATAGATATGTCCACAAATTCGCATCAATGACACCTCATAGTGACCTCTGGATTAATTCTCCATTCTGTGCATTCTAACCTTGTCCAAAGGGCTCCTTCCACCTGGAGTGAACTTCCATCCTATAGAACTAACTCAGTGTCTGAGCTCTTAGTAAACAATCCCAAGACCCTAATGGGAGAACTAGACTCAGACTTCACGGAAGATGATGTGGGATATCCGGAGGGTTTTATATCCCTCGTTCTTCAAAAGAGTCTTGCACCTGCATCAGGAGTCATCACAATGTCTTTTGTGTACCTGACACTGGGGCTCATCTCAATGCTTTGTCTGCAGTCTCTACCTCTCTCCTCCCCCCGTATCTCATCTTCCTTTCATCTATTTCCTACTATTGCTCTTTAAACTCTTAGTACTATCTTACAGTGTCATTAGTTACTTTTCTATTGCTTTAGTAAAAACACCATGACTAAAGGCAGCATGTAGAAGAAAGGGTTTACTTAGGATTATGGTTTCAAAGGAGATCCATGATGAGGAGTAAGCCAAGGCAGCAGAAGGCTGGAGCAGGAAGCTGACTGCTCACAATTCAATGACACACCAGGAAATAAAGAGTGAAGCAGAAGTGGAGTGAGGCTATCAACTTCCAAAGCCCACCCTCATGACATATTTCCTAAAGCAAAGCCCTACTTCCAAAGGTTCCATGGACTCTCCAAACAGTGCCACCAACTGAGGCTGAGTGGTCCAACACATGAGTCAACTCATGTGAAACATTTCTCATTCAAACCACCACACTCCAAGAGGAGCCATTTTTCCTCTGTCAGCTGGACTCTAAGTACATGAGAGGAGCAAAATGTCAAAGTTAAACTTGATTCAACAAGTTATGAAATGAATTGACTTTAGTGCATTACAAACTGTGTTTAGCTCATTTTTCTATGGTTCCCTTCATTCGGTTCCTCTCCCTGTCTATAGTGACTTCACTTGTAGGCATGTGGTAAGGGGATTACAGCAACTGTGACTGTCAACCCATAGACAAGAACCCTCACTGAAATGCAAGGAGTCTCTTCTTGGGAATGAAAAATAGCATGTGTGTGATGGTTTGTATATGCTTGGCCCAGAGGGTGGCACCATTAGAAGGTATGGTTCTGTTGGAGGAGGTGTTATCACTGCTGTGGAAGTGTGTCACTGTGGGCATGAGCTTTAAGACCCTCATCCTCGCTGCCTGGAAGCCAGTCTTCTACTAGCAGCCTTCAGATAAAGTTGTAGAACTCTCAGATCCTCCCACACCATACCTGCCACGCTGCCATGCTCCTCACCTTGATGATAATGGACTGAACCTCTGAACCTGTAAGCCAGCCCCAATTAAATACTGTTCTTTATAAGACTTGCCTTGGTCATGGTGTCTGTTCATGGCAGTAAAACCCGAACTAAGAAAATGAGTCTCTAAAAAAGGACATTTATGTCTTATCTGTGTTCCATTCTCATTCCTAAAACAACCTTGGTGGGTTAGGATGATGTCATAGTTCAGGAGAGCAGAGTACTGACTTCCTGAGAGTTATGCAAACATCGGATCAAGGGTTGGGTCATAAGACACTAAAACCAAACCTACTTCATATAAACAGAAACTTTTAAAGCTTCTTTTATTTGCTAGCACATATAAATTATACCCCGCTATTTATATTATGACGTTTTTGTACATGTCCATCATGAATTTTGATTATAATCACTCTGCCCTTCTTCTCTTGTTTCATATTTCCTCCCAGTGGCCTTCTTCCTCTCACCTGACAGACAACTTGCACCCACTGGTATAGCAGCGGTATAGCTAGTTCAGAGTTAACATGGCATTGTGACTTGATTTGAGACCATCTGCCCTGGAAAGAATTCATTTGTTCTACTGTATACTTGATTTGTAAATATTTTTTGCAAGAAACAAACACTTTTAATAGTAAACAATAGATAATTTTAAGAGGGATTGCATGCTTCAGGGAACAAAAGCAACTAAAACTGGTTTGGCACTTGGGAGACTGAGGCAGATGAAGCTCTGTGAGTTCAAACCAACCTTGGTCTACACAGTGAATTCCAGCCCAGCCAAAGCTACATAGTAAAGCAGACAAAAATAAAAGATTTTACAGAGAAAGTTTGCTGACCACTAGCTTAAGTTCAGGTGAAGCTATGGCTGCACAGGTGCAGACTGTGTATACCTGACTGCAGTGTAATGCCAGACAAACACAACGACGACAGCCACAGCAGCAACACCACCAAAGGATACCAACAGCAAACCACAACAGAGTACAGTCTGCACCTTCAAATCAATCAGCAGGTATAGATTAAAGATCTCTTTGGTAGAATATACTTAGAGTTTTATAAGGCTAAATTTTATTTTGTTTTATGAAATGAACATGACAACAAATAGCTTTTTTTCTTGGAAATATAAACAAATTTAAGACTATATGATCCATCTCAATGTTATATTGTATCCTACAATGAAATCCCCAAGTTTTAAGTTTTTACCTACAGTATATGAAGTCATTTCCCAAAAGAAAGAAGATGTTAATCCTCAACTCTACATTGCTGAAACAGTGTCAAGGGGGTTTGACAGCGATAGACAGGCAGGCAGTTATCACCATGTGTTTGGCAAAAGCAACATCAGGATACTGGGGATATTGTTCAGTGGGTAGCACAGTTGCTTCACAAGCTTTGGGGTCCACATTTGAGTCCCCAGTGCCAGTATCAAATGGTTGGCATAGCTGTATGTTATGGAACCTATTCAGGGCAGGAACAGACAGATGTCAAGAGCCCACTGGTCAGTTAGCCTAGCAGAAAAGGGAAGCTTCCAGTTCACTTTATCTCAACACAACAAGGCAGAGGATAAAGGAAGATAACCCATGTTCTGCTCCAGAACACACACACACACACACACACACACACACACACCAAGACTCCGCTGAAGGCACCATTAGAGAGACACAGTTACCTTGAAGACCACTCTAAGAATACTTCAGAGTTAAAGCAGTAAGCGATGGCAAGGTCAGCCACCTTACTTGGCAAACAAAAATGTTACACGTGACACATGTGATAAAGGAGCGTACTATTCAGAGTTGTCTCACTACCTTCACTTTCAAAGACAGTCTGTGATTTAAAACTGGGGTAAGAGAATAATACTCTTCTAAGAATCTAAGTGACCCATTTAAAAAGTGATCCAATAATGGATCATTTCTCCATTGATATCAGACCATCTTTTAGCAGTACATGTTTTTCTTCATGACTACAATAACAGATGGAGGGAAGAGAAAACATATCAAATATATATTCATCTTGAGACTGACATCCAGGAAAACTGGTAATGAAAAGGTCCTCTCCTTGGGTGGCTGGAGTCTGAATACAACTGTGCATTGTCTTAAGTGAAATTTCTTTGACAGAGACCTACTCTGTTTGGAACAGCAGGGCACTAACCTGAGGGCTTCAGACAACCCAATCAAATGGTATGCCAATGGTGACATGGATCTCTCTGGGATAGGAGCAAAAGCAAATGGTCTGGAGAGCAATACATGTACAGAGGGAGACAAGGCACTTAGCCTCTGAACTCTTCAAATAGACTTAACACAACAAATATTCTAAAGTAAAGATGGGAGACTGTCCATGCCCATCAATTGTTGGTAAATCCCAAGGTCCAGTCTCAAACTCTCCTTCTTATCCCATGTCAAATAGTATTACTTTCCTTATCTATAGGCTTTGAGTGTGTATACATATGTGCATGCACAGTAGAAGTCAGAGGTCAGCATCTGATTATTATTCAGGAGCCACCCAACTAAGTTCCTGAGACAGTGTCTCTCACTGGCCTGAAAGTTACCAAGTTACATCTTCCCAGTGCTAGGATTAAAGGTATACCACAATGCCTGCTGATTTTACTTGGGTTCTGTAGATTGAACAGAGGTCTCCTTGCTTACAAGGAGAGAACATTATAGACTACCCCTACTACTGATTTATACTGCAGTAGCAAGTGTGACTTCCGAGATTCATAATCAATACAGCAGGAGGCCAACAGCTTCTGCCCTAGCTTCAGCAGCTGGAAATGCATCCATTCCATGTATGCATGGTGTTTCTAGTCTTTTTACTGTGGCCACAAGACTACTGGCAAGTTACTATCTAAAAGTCTTTACAGGAAATGAGAGTACAGGCAAGAAGGCAGCACCACCAGCTTCTGTTTCATGTTTCATGAACACACAGGCTTTCCCCCAAAGCAATCACATCTAAATTTGTTTTTATAGATCTCTGTGGATGAGAGGGTCACTGACTCTTCTCTTTCTTACAGTACTATTCAAACACAATCTGAGGGTTAGCCAGTTAGCTCCTTGGGTAAAGGTGAATTGCAGGATTTTTGATCACACTGTGAACCCTGAGATTGTGTTACTTACTGAAAAAAAAAAAAAAACAAACTTATTCTAGTCAGGGTGTGGCTCAGCCCTTAACACACTTTCAATGTGGAATATAGACAGACACACCCTTAGTACACACCTTTAATCCCAATTAATGAAGGCAAAGTTACTTTGTAGAAGGAAGCTCCCATGTTTGAAAGTAATGTCTAGTTGAGTGGCAGACAAGGTGACAAATCAGAGAAAGATTTGACAGAATAGGATATGTCCAACTCTCAAGAGAAGAAAAGAGAGGAGGCAGTTTTTACTAGGACAGTGGTACACAGACAGGTTGCAGAGATAATATGCTAGAAATGGATAAAGACAGAATGAGCCAGAGAATGAGAATGAGCTGGAAGATTAGAACAGCTCGCCAGAATTAGTTTGAGGCCAAGAGAGGCAATTCAATAAGAAGTCCACAGAAGCCAGATTGAACCAGTCAGTTTGGAGAGGAGTTTGAGCCAGAACATATAAGTTAAGCCAGCCAGCCAGAGTTCAGAAAGAGCTAGAAAGGGTGAGCATATTTAGTAGTACATCTCAGAGGCTGAAACCATTCTAGGCCTCGATGACAGTTTAAGGAGGCTAGAAGCTTCTAGAACTAGGCCTAGATTAGCAGATGGAGACAGCAAGCCTCTGAGACAACAATTACATCAGATGAATCGAAGTTACAGTTACAAAAGTGCTTGGAACAAATCTGATCACCTGAGTCAAATGTCTAGAATTTGAATGGAAAGAGAGAATAGACCCTCACAAGATGTCTTCTGGCTTCCACAAAGACACTGAGACATGCACATCTATACACAAACACACACACACACACACACACACACACACACACACACACACACACGTGAGCACATATGCAATCTAAATAAATAAATAAGGAAATAGGTTTTTAACCACATGTTCTATCCTGTGGTGATCACATGGATGCTTGACATTTTGCCATTGGTTTGGTCATAATCTTGCTTTAGCCAGTGGGATGTCAGGGGATATGGTGAAAAGGCTTAACTTAAAAGAGGCTTTTGGGAATAGGAGAGTCATCTTATCCATATGTGACTTGCCACTCAGAGAACATGTCCCCAGAAAGACCTGGTCTAAGGAATACACACCATTCCAGCTGCAGATTCCTAACTAATCCCTCATCCCACAGCTAGAAGTTCGAAACCCAAATGTGAGTGACTAGCCAGACCACACTCACAGTGATGCTGACATACAGATACATAGGGGAAAAGCACATGGGTAGTTACATTTTAGTATGGTTTCTTACACAGCATCATGGTATCAGTAACTGACTGACACATCCTTATTGGATGCTCCTGTAGGCATGGTTGCTTTCAGTCTAAATGATGTTAGAAAGACAAACATACAGTTAATACCCAAAAGACTGATAAACCAATATAATTCCCCCATTTACACAGAATTCTAAGGTAGCATTTCTTTATCCTGATGTTATATTCTCCAAATGCCTCTAAAACCATTTTTCTCCCACATGTGCTTTCTTTTCACCAGTCTGGGCATGAGGACGTGTGTTCTTTAATGTACCTTCATTATCCAAGGGACAAATGTTTAACATGTCAAGGATAACTGCAATTTCAGCTAGAATTCACAAGTTCAGTAAACAGTGAGTAATGTTTGTTGTATTAATTTTTGAGCTCTTACAAGATTCTAGAAAGTGTTCTCAATGCTTGTATTTGTAATGTTATAGAAACTTGTCTTAACTGCTGTTCTGCTGCTGTGAAGAAACACAAGGCAACTCTTACAAAAGAAATCATTTATTTATGAGCTTCCTTACTGATTCCGAGGAGTAGTCCATGATCATTATTATGGCAGAAAGCTTGGCAGCAGACAGGCATGGTGATCCATAGGCAGCAGGCGGAAGAGAGACATGGGTCTGTGCAGGCTTTGGAAAACTTACTCCCAGTGATATACTTCCTCTGAGGCCATACCTCCTAATCCTTCCCAAACAGTTCCATTAAATATCCAAACACAGGAGCTTATGGGGGACATTCTCACTTAAACTATCACAGATCTTTATGGCGTCATGGGGGTCTTCCTGGAATACCACACAACTTATTACCATCTTACATGATGAATAAATAGTGTCTCACTTAACTGGAACTAGTTAGCTTTGGAACCAGTCTTCTTTCAGGATCAATCAAGTGTTTTATGTGAATTATTTTAAGAGGGTCATGTGTGAACTACTCTTCTAATCAAATGCAAAATGAGAAAGCTTATATTTTAACATCTTTCAGTAATCACACCTTGGGGATATCTTTATTTGTGGTTTATGCATATGTATGTGTCCATGACTCAGCTACATGGGCACATGTGGAGGCCAGTGGCTGATGTCAGGAAGTCCTCATCAATTGTTGTCCCTTAGTTTTGTTTTTGTTTTGTTTTGTTTTGTTTTTGAGACCTCTCAGTGAACCTCAGGTTCATTTTTGCAGCTAGCATAGCTGCCCAGCAAGACCTCCCTCCATTCCTACCCCACCTCCCCTGCATTGGGATTGCAAGTGCATGCTGTTATGAGTAGCATTTCACATGGATACTGGGATCCAATCACACTAAGACAGTGCATTCCAGGATCTTCCTGATCAAACTTCTTAGATGAATCATTTATATTAACTCATACTCTTCTATCAGACACTTTGGCAGAAGATGACATTCATTAGACTGCTGTGATTCAGTGATCACCACACCTCTGTGTCTCAACCTGTAGAAGTGTAAAAAAAATGAAGATACCCCATAAAGATACCAGAAAGCAAAGAAGTACACTTATCCTTAAGACAAAGGGGTTTTTAGAAGAGTTTACCGAACAAACACCCATCCTCAAGGAATGCAAGTTTCCAGGAGATATCCCCCGGGAGAGTGGGTCTCCCCCACCCCTCCTGCATGTCACAGGGGTCTTATCCTAACCTGGAGGAGAAAGGTCAATAGAAACTAAAGAACAATGAACAAGATAAAATGTAACTAGCCCATGTTGTAAAGTGCAAAATGTAACCAGCCCACGTTGTAAGCTGTAAAACACTGTTCTGAAAATGGTATAAAAACTCAAGGCTTTGTTTCCTGGGGGTCGCTCTGTCCCAGATTACAGAGTGACCCTGGTATACCAGTTTCAATTAATAAATTAACCTCATGCTTTTGCAGCAGTCCCTTCCTGATTCTTCGCGAGTGGGGTACCCACTCTGGTTATAATAAACCCACCCTCTCTATTCCAGCAATCACAAAGGCCTTCATTCTTCTCCTCACTCCAAAGTCATTTCACATATGGTCCTAAAACTGAACCCCTTACAATACCACCTAGTCATGTCTGCGCTCAGCCCTGACAACTCATATTAGAAACACATGGTGTATTTAGAAGAGACATTTGAATGCCGCACTTAGATGGATTTGCTTTACAACTGCTTTGGGACTCCACTTTGAAAGATTCCACACACCCTCAGTGCCCTTTCCAGCAACACACTGGCAAAGGCAGTCAAATTGGAGAGGAGAATCTCTCAGAAACTCCCTTTTGGATGCTAATTCCAAATCAGATAAGGCTCAACAGCCTCAAGGAAATATATCCCTCCCAATTTACCCCCAGAGTTAGTTTTAGAAAGCCTGGGCTATAGATTGAAACCTGGAGGTGAGGGGTTACTGCCAGGCTAATGTGTGCCCTACATCAACAGGCCCTACCTTCAGAGTGATGACACGCTATGGAGTGACCTCATGCTTCTATTCTGACTGCTGAAGTGCTGTCCATCCCAGGACATCCGTGTGCGCGCGCATGTGCATGTGTGCGTGTGTGCATATTTGTGTGTGTGCGTGTGTGCGTGTTTATGTGTGCGTGTGTGTGTGTGTGTGTGTGTGTGTGTGTGTGTGTGTGTATTTGTGAGCCATACTCCTTGTTAGGAATCATGAATATCATTCCCGGGTTGCTGTTTGTCTTCATAGTCTTCCTCTTTTCCTCCTCCCTCCTCGACATTCTCTTTCTTTGTCTACAAATCTGTCTGTTTCTCTCCCTCATATTTCAGACAAACCATTGTTCCTAAATACTCATGAGACATTCCTGTACTCTGAAACCTTTCTTCCAAATCCCACATCCCTGGAGCCCAGGCAAATATTCTCAATCCTCTAAAGTTCTATGCACATACTGGTCTCAGTATGAAGCCTGGAAGCGTCTCAATTCTCCCCACATGTGTGTCACCATCACTCTAGTTCAGGACTTAAGCTTACTATGCCCCTGACGTTTGAGGGCAGCTAATTTTCTATGGTGGAAGTTCACTTCTTACCCTGTGGGACTTTATCGCTTGTCTTTATTTACTGGATACCAGGGCCATCATCCCCTTAACAACTAAAATTGATTCCAAAAAAATTCATATGTTCTTTGTAGGTAACACACACACACACACACACACACACACACTGAGGGGTGGAGTGGGTGGGGGTGTTAATGCTCTGGCCACTTCTCCCAGGGCTGGGAGAACATCCAGTTTATTGGAGAATGCCCTTCACCTAGAAAGGTACTTGATGTTGGTAAACTGACTTTATGTTCTTCTGGATCCATCTTAGCTGGGGGGAAGAGATCATGTATTCAAATCGCTCAGTGAACCCACCTTTAAGCCCATACCTCTGCACAAATGACAGCTTAAGAACACATGTGATTTACACCCAGGACTTGGGCAGCAATCGAACTTGTGCAGTGCTCAGAATTCTGCTTCTTCTAACAACTTGACATCTGAAAAGAAACCCTTCTATATTATTTTCTGTGTTCCTGAGGGGTTTTTTTTTGGGGGGGGGAGTGTTTTGTTTTGTTTTTCTGTTTTTTTGCAAAGTCCTGAGATTCAGTGAGATTTACTAGCAATCATCAGTTTCTGAGGGGTTATTTATGAAGTGAGAGATAGAGAACCATGGTGAGTCCGAGGAAAAGTCACGGTGACCTACAGAGAGTAAGCCAGAGCCTTGGAGAGCTGCTAGGACGAATGGCCTCAAAAACTAATGAAGAAACCAGAGAAAAACACAAAGCAGAGGGAACATAACTATTCCGATCATCCTCAAAACAGGTTCTTAGGCCTGTACAGCAGATATGCTGTTAACGATGGCTTCACTTGGGTCTGTGTTTGTTTGTTTATATGCTGCGGCATATGCATATGCAAGTACGCAGGTGTGTTCACCTGTGTGCACACATATGTGGAGGTCAGGTTAATGTTGTCTTTTATTGTTTTTCACCATTCTAGCTTTTATTTTCTCTGTGACAAGTTTTGTGGCTCCCAAGGCCCCACTCTTAGCAGACAAGTTATTGACAGTTACTGACCATGGTGGGGTCAGTTTTCACTAGTAACACTGCCATTGGTAGGTTCCCAGGCCACAGTGGATGACACCAGGCTACACATATATGGACAGCACTAACTGGATTCTGTGAGTTTAAGACAAAAATGTATAAAAGAATGTCATCCAGATGAGAGGGGAGATGATGGG
>JADRCD010224683.1:58966-72383 GCA_019843815.1 Montemys delectorum | reverse complement strand
GGAGAACATGGCCAACTGAATCAACTAAGGAGGAAGTACAGGGGCTCACAGAGACTGAAGCAGCAAGCACAAGGCCTACAGGGTGCACAAGGTCCTCAGAATATATATTGTGGTTGTTACCTCAAGGTTTTTGTGGGACTCCTAAGTGGGAGGTGGTGTGTCTCTGACTCTCGTGCCTGCTTCTCAGACTCTTTACTCCTGTTGGGTTGCCTAGTCCAGCTTCAATATGAGAGACCTGTGCCTTGTCTTACTGTATTTTGTTTTTGCCTTTTGGTTGTTTTCTCTTAGAGGCCTGATCTTTTCTGAGGGAAAAGTGGATCCAGGAGGGGAGATGGAGGGAGCTAGGAGTAGGGTGAATTGTATGAGAGAAGAATCTATTTATAATTTTAAGAAAGAAAAAGAAAAAAGTCAAAAAAAAAAAAGGGAAGGAAGGAAGGAAGGAAGGAAGGAAGGAAGGAAGGAAGGAAGGAAGGAAATGGACCTAGTATGGTGGCATACCTTTAATCCCAGCACTTAGAAGCAATGGTAGGTAGACCTCTGTGAGTTCAAGACCACCCTGATCTACACATCAAGTTCCAAACAGCTGGACCTATACAGTGAAGCTCTACCTCAAAGAAAAGAGGCAGGGGGAGCAAAAGAAAGAAAAGGGAAAGAAAAGGGAAAGGGAGGGGACGGGAGGGAAGAGGAGAGGGGAGGGAAGGGGAGAGGGGAAGCATGATGGATTAGCAGACAGAGGTACTTACCACCAAGCCTGACAACCTGAGTTTAATGTAAGGAAGAACCCACATGGTGGAAGGAAAGAACAGCTCCTAAAAGTTGTCCTCTGATGTTTACACCCATATTGTGATATGCATGTGTACCCTACCACAGATACATACATGCACACATACACACAAAAGCAAATAAATAAAAGTGGACTTTAAAAAAATAAAATGTGTAAAATAAGCAACTAAAAATGATAAGATTTCAATATCCATTGTTTAAAATAATTATAATCATGTATTATCCATCTGTATGAATGAAGATTTTGTTAATGGCATCTAACAAAAGCAAAATGAGTCACTAAAGAAATTATAAATTTTATTCAGAATCATTCATTTTAAATGTTATGCTTATTATCATAATCTCATGGTCCAAATTGATTTATAAGATGATTATGCCATACATTAACATTTTAAATACTTTTATTTTGAATAGTAAAGCATCTCATCTGATATTTTCAATTTGTACCTTTTGGTAGACAGATTCACGAGTCTGAAAAAGATTTGAAATTTTTCTACATTATACTATAGCCCTTTCATATCAACCACTTGGGTTTTGCTTTTGCATTGTTGTTGCTGTTGCTGTTGTTGATGATGTTGTTGCTGTTGTTGTTGTTGTTGTTGTTGTTGTTGTTGTTGTATTGCAGGCTGATGGGTAGGTTGGCTATCTTGAGTAGCTCAGGCTAGCCTGGATCTCTCAAATAGCTCAGGATGACCTCAAACTTCTGATCCTTGTGCCTCTACCTTCTAAGCTCTGGAACGCACCATATCCATTATGTCACTCTAGGGATCTAACCTAGGCTTCACACATACCAGGCAATGGCTCCATCTAGTAAGCCACAGCCTGCCCATTAGCTCTGCTTTTCTGTTCTGACTTGGTTTGCTTTCTGTACTGCAGCAGAATCAAAGTGTTCGCCTACTGCACTACAGCCCTTGCCTTCAGCTTTGCCATAAACATGACTAATGTAGAACACGAAGTGAAGTTTCTGCTCTGTGCCAAGAGCAAGTATCCAATACACTGAAAGACCGTAATATATTTCCTACAAAAGATAAAGAGCCTTGGTGTAGAATCCTGCCTAGCCTTAAAAATAATAATAATAATAATAATAATAATAATAATAATTAAAAAGTGGATTACAAACGTATTTGCCACAGGAAGCCAAAAATGTCCTCACTTGACAGTTCACAGTTGTTCAAGGGCTTTTCAATAAAACATGAAAAAGAAACCTGGGCCTTCCAAAAGGTTCAGTACCAACATCTACATATATCTGATACAAAAATTCCTAGATGTTTGCCTTGTGCCAGGCACAGTAGGAGGCACTATAAGACAGAAGCTCCTGCCCTGCTAGATTATAGTCACAGGAGAGAAGACAAGAAGTAGGAAAACAGTAAGTCACAAGAACCTGTGAAATGACTGCTAGGCTTAATGCACCAAAGAACAAAAGAGGAGATGACACTAGGCAAGGGTTCCAGCTTTATAAAGGATGGGCAAAAAAAGTCTCACTGACAGAGTTGACACTTCTTCCAAGGTTTAAAGGAGGCAATAGAACAAGTCACATCTCAGAAGAAAATGCAAGGCGGGCAAAAAAACCTGGTAAGAATACGCTCATATGAATGAGGAACAAGCTCATTTGAAAGTAAATGACTGAGGGAGAGTTACAGTAAAGTGGCCAAAAATGGGTCAGATGATAGCAGAGCCTTTTAGGTAGCTACAAAGACAGACTCTGCCCTTTCTTTTTTTTTTTTTTTTTCGGGGGGGGGGGGGGGGTGATAAGAAAAAAAATTAGAGGATTTAACACAAAAGAAAGAAGAAATCCAACTCACACTTTAAAAAAAATTATTATTCTAGCTGTTGTGCTGAGAGTATTATAGGCAAAAGGGACAAAAGACATTAACTAGCAAGTTAATGAGGCATCACCTATAATCCCAGAACTTGGGAGGCTAAAGCAGGAAGATGGCAATGAGTTCTAGGCCAGCCTAGGGTATGTAGAAAGAATTTGTATCAAAACACAAGAAAGGTGAACACTATGGTTGGCTGAGAGTATAGTTCAGTGGTAGAACGCTTGCATAACATTGGAGATGTCCTAGAAAATAGAGGGAATAGAGTGGAAGGGGGAAAGGAAGAGAGGGAAAGGGAGTGGGTCATTCATTCTAGCTATATACCTTTACAAAGTGACTGCTACTTGAGCCATTGCAAAAATAAACTAACTCTCCATCTCCATTTAAAGACTGTTGGGATAAACTCTGTGTGTGTGTGTGTGTGTGTGTGTGTGCGCGCGCGCACACACACTACAAAAGTGTAGGTGCCTATGGAGAACAGGAGAGGGCATCAGGTCCACTGGAACAGAAGTTCTATGCAGTTGTGAGCCATCCAATGTAGATGCTGGAAACTAAACTGGAGTCCTCTGCAAGAGCAGTAAGTTCTCTTAGCCATTGAGCCATTTCTCCTGCCCTGTGATATTCTACTAGTAACATCAAGACTAGATGAATGGCGGTTTAAGATGTGAACCCTTAGCAGCTGCTCCAGTGGCCATGCCTGCCTGTTGCCACACTTACCCACTATACTGGTGATGGCTCTTTATCCCTCTGGAACCAGAATCCAAAATTAAGCTCTTCCTTATTTAAGTTGGACACAGTATTTTATCACAGCAACAGAAAATTAACACACTAACACATACACATGGACACACACACACACCTCATATACAATAATAAATAATTAAAAATAAGAGCATTCAAGAGACTGAGACAGAAATATTGCCATAAATCTGAGTTATGTATCAATATCCCAATTCTAAATAATTAATAAATAGGGCCAATGAGTGCCTCAGCACTAAAACATTTGCTACCAAGCCTGACAACCTGAGTTCAAACCCCTAAATCCATGGTAGCAGAGAGCCAACTCCAGAAAATTGTCCTCGAACCTCCATATATGTACCCTCATTCATTTACATAAAATGAATAAATTAGCAAATAAATATAATGCAATAAAATGTCATACAGTAAAACAGAAGGCAAACAAATGGACAAATGAGTCTTTTTTTAAACTTAAAAACTGTGCTGTACAAGCTTTCCTACTCTAACAGAAGCAATAAGGATCTGATGGGTTAAAGTTTGTCCAGAGGAAGTTTTAACAGAGTTGAGGGAAGCTCTACCACCTAAAAGTTAAATTGTGTGTGTGTGTGTGTGTGTGTGTGTGTGTGTGCACGCGCACGAGCACCCACACAGTGCATGTGACTTATGCAAATGTGTATACAGGTGTGTGCACATGCATGTACACATATGTGAAGGTGAGAGGTCGACGCTGGGCATCATCCTTGATCATTCTTTGCCTTAATCTTTTAAGCTGGATCTCACTCCAGAACTCATCAACTTGGCCCAAGATCACAGCAGTTTTTATATGGGTGCTGGAGATCCAAACTGCTATCTTCAGGCTTGTGCAGCAAGCACTTCCCGGGCAAGCCAGCCCTTTAAACACTTTACAGATGTCTTCCTCCCACTAAACACTCTTCCCTCCTTCACGACAGTTTGACTCCAATACTAATCAGTAAATATTCTTGCATCCTTGGTTCTTCATAAGAAGTTCCCCCATCTCCACAACCTGGTGAAAGCTAAGCAAGCATTCCATCTTTCATGGCCCAAATCGAAGAGGAATGAACCTTCTGAACTTCAAGATCCAAGAAAAGTGCTTCCACATCACCTACTGTCTTATGCCTGTTCCTCTGAGAGGATAATATCCAAGTATCCCTCATGTTCTCTGACCACCACCACCAGGCAGATAAAAACTTCAGAAACCAGGATCACATGCCTACCTCCTCCCCACCTCTCCTCCCTAACTAGTTATCAGCTACATCAATGTCCAGGTAGGTGAGGCACACAATACACCATTCTCCTTGTTCCATATTAGCTAAGCCCTACATCCCATCAGTACCCTAAAAGCTTATATTATATTTATAACGAGGTTACATCTCAATAATCCATTGTAAACTGAAAATACCTTATGTTTAAAAGCCTTTAATCAAGAGATGGGGATATGGCTCAGTGGCCAAGAGCACTAGCTGCTCTGCCAGAGGACCTGGGTTTAATTTTCAGTTCCCACATGGTAGCTTACAATTGTCTATAACTCCCATTCTAGAGAATCAAGTGCTTTCTTCTAGCCTCCTTGAGCACTGCACATGTGTTGTGTAAAGTCATACAAGCAGACAAAACACCCATACACATAAAATTAAAAAAATTAAAGTTTTTAAAAATCCATTTTAAAAGTCTCTAATCCAGGCTAAAGGGATGGCTCTGTGGTTAAGTCATCTACTCTTCCAGAGGACCTGAGTTTGGTTCCCAGCAACCATATCAGGTTACTCACGTGTACTCCATGGCATACTCATCTGTATCTACACACAAACATACAAGCACACCCATAGAAGACAAAAGTTTCATTTGGTTAAACACTTCAAAACTCAAAATAATATAAAGCCTTTCCTCTATTTCCACTAACAGCATATACTAGAAACTGAAGCTTTAGTTATAATCAACATGCTCAATGACTGTTAAACAGTAAAATTTCAAGTAAATCTTAAAACCAAATGGGCCAAAGAGAAAAGTTTTTCTTTTTCTGCTTCTAGAGACAGGGTCTCTCTGAGTATTAGGAAGGGATCTTCCTGGAACTCTATCTACACTGGTCTTGAACTCACAAAGATCTTGCCCTTGCTTCCCAAGTGCTAGGATTCAAAAGAGAAAATAGGATATACCAGGATATAAAATTATAGTTATAACACTCACAATTATAACATTTGTTCAACATTTTTATCAGCCAAATTAGCAAGTAACCGTTCATCTGACTGAACAGAGACTGGAAGATACACTGTGGAACACTAAAAAGAAAATATCCAGTTTACATGCTTGGATGGAATGGTTTATTGGTCTCTAGGCAAGCAAAAAGATAAGTCATTTAAAAGATCAATAAATATATTAATTCTAGCATTCAGAAGACAGAGGTAGGTGGATTTCTGTGAGTTTAAGGTTAGCCTAGTCCACACAGTAAGACTATATCTCAAAAATAAAAAAATAAAAAATAAATAGCAGAATACGCAGTTTGGATCCTCACCTTACTTTGTTCTAAATAAATGCTTTCTCATTATAAACAATGAGGAATTGTGCAGCTTTCTTAACATTTATTTAATATAAAGGAGGGTGGGTCTCACTATGCTTGTGGGCTTGTACCAAAATCCTGGGCTCAAGTGCTCTTCTTTGCCTCAACTCCCTGAGTACCCAGGACTATGTGTACCCATCACATCACCCAGAGCTGTACAGACTTTAAAGTCAAGGGTATGACAATCTTAAGACAGTCCTTGACTAAAATGGTCTGACTGATGTTTCTTTCCAGCTTCACAATAGGACAAAAGCAATACACGTTCAGGAGAGAAGGTACCTCAAAATATGTTAATCTTTTCATCACCAAGCAGCATATGGAGTATAAGATGAGAGGCTGGGCTCTTTGGGAAGCAGCAGCAAGCAGCAGCTTCCAGTCAGCACTAGATCAAAAGGATAAACAGCCCAGAGTGTAGAGTATGATCAATAAACTAGGTATACTACATGGATTGTGTGTATATGTGCGTACACAGATGTATGTGTGTGGGTATACATGCATGTGCACTTGTCTAAGTGTGTAGGTAGAGGCCAAAGAGAACCTCAGCTATTGTCCCTCAAGATAGTCTATATGCTTTGTTTGAAACAGGGTTTTTCAGTGACCTGGAATTAGCTTGGCTACTTGTAGGCTAGGCAGGCTGGCAGGCCACCAAGACTCAGGGATTTACTTGTCTTCACCTTTTCTTAATTAGTATTATGACCACAGGCCACCACTCCCAAATTCCTTTTAAACACAGGTTCTGCAGATCAAAAGGAGATCCTCTAGACAGCAACACACATCTACCAACATTAAGTGAATTTTTTTTTACTCTTACTTTTTTTTTTTTGGCATGTGTGTTTACACACATACATACACACACACACACACACACATATACATTAGCATATTTGTAGGTAAATATGTGGGTACGGGTACATGTACATTATATAGGCACCCAAAGTTAACACCAACTGATTTCCTCAATTGCCCTCCATTTTATTTAATGAGGAAAAGTTTCTCATTGAACCCATAGCTGATCAATTCCAGCTTCAATTCCAGCTAGTATAGATATGTAGTTTGCCTCAGGGATCTTCTGTCTAAGCTCTTGAATGTTGCAATTAAAGGCACCCATTTATTTACCATTTACATGGGTGCTAAGAAATCCAGTTATCATAGCAAGCACTTTACCCAATGAACCAGACAGATTCTCATTATGTAGCCCTACCTGGCCTGGAGCTCACTTTGTAGACCAGGATGGCCTCAAACACATAGAAAGCCACCTGTCTTTGTGACACAATTATACATGATGCTCATTCTTCTAAAATGCATTTTTGATGTACATATTATTGACTTACAGTAAGATTTTCAGGCTATAACCTCTTCATAAGTTAAAGGTCTGTATGATCAGAATACTCAGATGTCTAGAGAAACAACTCAGCAGTTAAGAGTACATAATACTTTTCTAGCATATTCAAGTTGGGTTCCCAGCACTCACATCCGGTGGCTCACAACTGCCTATAATTCTCAAGATCCAAGGGATCTGATGCCTCTGGTTTTCACAGGCATCTGGGCTCATGTAAATACACATGATAACAATAATATTAATAATAATAAGAGTAATAATAATAATGCATTTTTAAGTGCACATGGTATTGATTTCAATCCCAGCAAGATATAAACCAGAAAAGGTAGCACTTGCCCTAGTTTCAACACTGTGTAGGCAGAAGCAAGAAAATCTGAAGTTCAAGGTCATTCTCATCTGTACAGATAAACAAACAACAAAACAAATGCATGCATACTGTGACTTCGGTTGAATGAATGAAAATATAAATTAGCAAAATGAAAAAAATTACAAATGCCATTGTATTACTTTCAATGTGACTTGAAACATTAAAAATCTTTTTGTACATACTTTAAAATGTTTTAATCTGATGTGTAAAATGAATAAGATCTACATTTTGAAAACGTTTGAAATAATTTAAATAGAGGAAACTGACAAACAACACTTGTCCTATTATCTTAGCAATTCTTACTTCCCCTGATAGAATGGTACACATAACCTCCACCCAATTTATTGCTATTCATAAGTCACAGATTTAAAGTACACTTCTAAAGCTAAGCTGTATTTAATCATATGAGAGAGCTCAAGATACTATACTTACTCCTAATAGATTTACACCTCTACTTAATATTAATGTTAATTCAACTGTTTATGGACAATGTCAAGTATTACAAGGCTCAGAATATCAGAATCATTACCTTTGAAATCATTTTATACTAGAAAACAGTGATCTGTACTCTGTGTTAATACCATTAATCAATTACCATATGAAAAATCTATCTCATCTATACAGGTATTTTTTACCTTCAAGTAACAATTTATTTACTTTTTGATTATTTTGTCTCAATCAGAGCCATCAAGCAATTAAAAAAGAAAGATATGGACAACAAAGAAATGGTAACTGTTAATAAGATTAAATTTGGTAAGTAAATAATGTAGTTGTTTTGGCTATCACTTATCATTAAAGCAAATCAAAAGCTTTGAAAATTGCATCCTTGTCCAGTTGTCTCTTTATATATAACTAAAAACTTCATGATTATTACACTTCAAAATTTAGATGAGTCATGGTACTTTCTTTGCAGAAACTGGATGTCAATCAAAATTGTAACCATGCACTTGCTTGCTAGTCAAGTGTTTGTGAACAGAAACACTTGTCACTGAAGCATAAAATACACAATCATAAATGACGTCATGTGTTTTTGATTTAATTGGTTCCCAACTGCTAACACAATTCAGTAAATTTCCTGTATGCCCATCTCTCCTTGAACATTCCAAAATTACAGTATACTTGTAATCACATCCCTTTACTTTTCCATAGGAAGCCCATCTGTCTGTGGTCTTCAGTGGCACAGTTGTTAGGATTACACCTCAGGGCCAAAGTGTTTTAGGGTTTATTAGAAAGGGGAGGGTGGGAACCTTTGAATGAGGTTCAAGAGAGGTCCATTTTTTGCATCTAAATCTAGATCCTGAAAAATGAACCACAACAGAAAAAAAAAAAAAATACATCTCAAATCTTGTCAACTCAGACACTAGCTAGCACTGGCATATTAAATGCAAGCAAAGGCAGGTAACATCCATCAAGGAACTCATTTTAAAAGTTTGCAATGACTGAGTCAATGACTGTATAAATGAAGAGGATGATTTCACTGAAACCAAAACAAACAAGGGGTCAAGGCACCATGGCTGAAAAACTCAGATTAAGTCCTACACAACCGCAGGTGCCTACAAACATCAACCTAGCTACTGAACATCCAGAAGCCTCACCTATAAACTCTTTAGAGCCAGAGACCTGAGTCAGAAAACAGGTTCTGCTCACCCAAGAGCCTTTGCATTAAAGTGGACAAAAACTGCGTCTGAGTCCCGGAGAACTCAGTTACCCCAGTCCAGACAAGAGGACATCAGAATCTCTTGCGCTGCCCCGACCAGCGACCGGGTTAAGGAGGGGGCACAACTGCAACCTGAAGCAGGTAAGCTAGACGGATCGTGCCAGCCCCTCCCGCTGCCAAGCTCCTCCACAGACAGCCGGCCCTGGAGACGTAGACCAGGGAACCGCTCAAGGCCAGATCCTCCGAGAGTCGGACGCTTCGACGGGCCAGCAGAAGGGGCAGCAGGTCAAACGCCCTGCCCGCCTCACGAGACGCCCCGGCCCAGTCGCCACATGCTTCCGCCGCCGGCCTGCACCAAAGCCCAAGTGCTCAGGCTTCCGTCGCCCTCGCCCCCGTGGCCGCGGCTGCAGCCGGACCCGATGCGGCAACTGCCCACCCGGCTGCCTCCGGTGGACCGCCAGCCACGCCGCATGGCTTACCTCACTTCTGCCACAGGCGCTGCCCGCTCCCCGGCCTGACGTGTCCCGCGCACCGCCTCCACCGACCGGGGGCGGGGCCTATCGGACACAGCCAATACAAAGCCTACTTCAAGAACCAGTCCCGCCTCCTCTGCTGAGACGTCCGCCCCCCCCCCCCCCCCCCCGCACGCATGCGTGACAAGGCCTTGGAGGCTCACTGCAGCTAGATGGTAGCAAGAAGCAGGATCCCAGCCCCCGGCATCGCAGTGGTGCCGGCTGAACTTCAGCTTCTGGCTGACGCTATGGGGTGTGAAAGCAAAGGATCCTGTCTGGAGTTCCCACTGCACAGAGCCAGGGGGTCCTGTTGGCAGCTTTGGGTGATGCAGGACAGCTTCTTGATATTTGGAGATTTTGTAATTTTTGTAAATCGTCATGGCTGGTTGGGGGGCGGGGGGGGCAATACTCATAATAGCAAGGGTTCAGAGCCAGCTTGCTTCCTGTAGCTACTGCTCAGTGACTTCATTTCTTCCTGCTGTGCCCGTGCTTCTACTTGTATAGTCGTCAAGTCTCAGGAATTTCTGCTAAGGGGGAATTTGATCTAAAGAGAGCTGGTTTAAAGAACTTTATCACGAGTATTATTGTTATATAACATTAATTATAGTCAAGCATTTTCTTTAGCGAAATGGGTAGGAATGGTCCCACAGGGGAAGTCTGTGACACCTGGCACAACGCGGCAGAAACGAAACGAAAACAACAGCGTTTAAAAAGAAAGAGAAAGAGAGAGACAGAAAGAGACATTAAAAGGAATAGAAATCTATTACCTGGCTGTTTCCGAAACCCCATGCACTTTTAGAAGCATTAGGAAGCTTTAAAAGAAGCACGGGTACATCTCTAGAGATTCTGATTCTATGGTAGGAATTTAACAAGCAGTTTTGTAAGTTAAATTTGCAAGGTCATTATAATATGCTAACAGGAAATTCTTGGTTTCCTATACTTCACCTCAGAACAGTAATTATATTCCACACACCACCTCTAGATCTTCCAATAACGTATAATGCATTCATTCTGTAAGAATTTATCTAAATTAATTTTGAACCTGCTCCTGTATTCAATCGCTTATATCCTTGGGGAGGTGGGAGTTCTGTGAGATTTATAATTACCTTTTTGGTTTTATTAGTTTGATGATATTCCCATAAGTTTTCCAAATACACAAGTACAAATTTTAGGAACATTTTAATTTTTTTCCTTTGTCTATTGCTGTATTTGGGTTGTTTGTTTGTTTGTTTTTAGTTTTAGAAAGAGGCTCTCATTTTGTTGCTTTGGCTGTCCTGGAATTCTCTTTGTAAACAAGACTGGCCTCAGAATCACAGAGGTCCGCCTGCCTCTGCCTCCTAAGTGCTGGGACTAAAGGCGTGGGCCACACCCGTGCCTTATTCCTGTGTTTCTTGAGGCTCACTTTGTCCTAACTGAATATGTTGCTATGTCTATAGCACTGCTTTACGGATATCAATTTATTTAATTCACAGGCCAAGCTGAATAGTAGCGTTATTGGATTTTTCAAATAAGGAAACTAAGCACAAAGTGCGAAAGAATTTGACCAAGGCTATGTACCTAGCTGATACCAAAGCCAACATTTGAACCCAGGCACCCTGTTCTCAGTAAGTAAATTGTCTGTCTCTCCAGAACTGATAGTTTAGGATCTTGTGGGTAAATACTCACTCCTAAAGATCTTAGCCCATTTTAGACTCCTATGAGAAAATACCTTACTGGGTGAATATATTACAGATAATAGAAATATATCCCTCATTCTATAGGCTAGAAAGTCCCAAGCAAGGAATGAGCAGATTTGTCATCTGATGGGGGGACTTGCTCCACAGACAATAATACCTTCTCTGTGTCCTCCCATGGCAGAAGGGGTAAAGACTCCCGAAGCTATTTTTGTTTCTTTTTATTTTCTCCCTGATGATTCTGAAAGGTCAAACTGTGGGTTTCATGTACTCTAAGTATGTGCTCTACACTATGCTAGGACCCTCTCCCCTTCAAACCTTCCTACCCTATATGCTGCTCTTCTGCTCTTCTCTACTTAGCCCCTCACTATGTTGCCCAAGCTCACATCCAAAGCTGCTAAGTGGCTCAGGCTGACTTTTACTTATCATTCTCTTGCCTCAGCCTCCCAGGGCATGGGATCACAAACATGCTTCATCAAGCCTGGTCAAACTTTTCTGATAATGATACTAATGCCATCCTTGAAGTTTAGCCATTATGACCTAATCACCTCCAAGTGCATCGTGCCCCCCCTACCAAGCATGCTAGGGATAACCCAAGGCTTTGCATGTGCTAGGCAATTGCTCTACCACTGAGCTATAGCCCCAGCTCTTAATGCTATTACGTTAGAAATTAGCTTTCAACATAGGAATTGCAAGATGAGCTGGGCAGTGGTGCATGCCTTTAATCCCAGAAGCAGGTGGAATTCTGTGAGTTCAAGGCCACACTCGTCTACAGAGGGAATTCTAGGACAACCAAGGCTACACATGCAAACCCTTTCTCAAAAACAAAACAAAACAGGAATTGCAAGATCAAAGGTATAATCTAGAACTGTGTGAAGCCAATTTACCCTGAAGATCAACTCAGTAGCCAGCACAATGACAAGACCAAAGGTAAACACTTTAAAACCAGAAAAAGTTCTATAAGCTGCGAGACATGAACAAAACTTTTACTAATATGGGTCTGAAATATATATATAAGTCATGTACTGGGCTAGTGTCTTAGTTAGGGTTTCCATTGTTGTGAACAGACACCATAACTAAGGTAACTCTTATAAAGGAAAACATTTAACTGGGGCTCACTTACAGGTTCAGAGATTCAGTCAATTAACATCATAGAAAGAAGCAGGGCATCCAGGCAGGCATGGCACTGGAGGAGCTGAGAATTCTACATCTTGTTCCAAAAACAAACGGGAGAAAATTGTCTCCCACAAGGCTAGGAGGAGCGTCTCAAAGTCCACCCACACAGTGATACAATTCCTCCAACTCGGCCACACCTACTCCAACAAGGCCACACCTCCTAGCAGTGGCCACTCCCTAAGCCAAGCATATTCAAACCACCACAGCTAAAAACTGTATTGGGGTTTATAAATATATTCAGTTTCAAAAACTATTATTCAGAGACTGTGCTCCTCCCCTCAGCACCACACCCTCTTCCTCACCTACCAGCACAAGCAAACAGATTCTCCCTGAGGTGCTAAGACTCGACTCAAACTTCCAATACTCTTGTCTCACCCTCCCATGTTGGAGATAAGGTGGAAGGGTTGGATGATGCAGAGAGTGGAGTTTACATTTACTCAGGAAATGATCTAGATTTCATGCCACCTTTACTAGAAATAGCCATTAAATCATCAAAATATGTTTCAAATCTATGCATCGTTGTATGTATATAATGTACATGCAATTGAATGTCTTGCTTTCTAAGGTTTTTATACGTTTATTTAGAGGTGGGCAAGCAGACAGTATTTCTCTGTTAAATGCCTTGTATTCTTCCCCCTGAAGTAGTTAGGCAGTTAGTTCTCTATTGTACAGGACCCTTTAGATAGTTTTTGAAGCCAGCATAGAAGGGCCTATTGACTCTAACAACAACAACAACAAAAAGGAAGGAAGGAAGGAAGGAAGGAAGGAAGGAAGGAAGGAAGGAAG